>CAUYRB010111572.1:0-10366 GCA_963574695.1 Propithecus perrieri | reverse complement strand
TCTTCTTCATAAATTCTTTGCCTAGGCCAATGTCTAGAAGAGTATTTCCAACATCTTCCTCTAGAATTCTAATAATTTCACTCCTTAGGTTTAAATCTGTTACCCAGCGTGAGTTGATTTTTGTGAGAGGTGAAAGATGTGGATCCTGGTTCAGTCTTCTACATGTGTCTATCCAGTTTTCCCAGCACCATTTATTGAATAAGGATTCTTTTCCCCAGTGTATGTTTTTGTCTGCTTTGTCAAAGATTAGATGGCTATATGAGGATGGTTTTATATCTGGGAAGAACCCATTAATGATCAAGAAACAATACTATCTTTATTTCATTTTATAAGAAGAAAAGATTGAGCTCAACCCAAGAACTGTAATAATAAGCCCCATTATAAAGTAGCTTATACAATTCAGAATGGTTTATGTACAGTGGGCTATATTCTCTGTTTGGATAGTGAAGCAACTAATTGGCTATTTCACACACTCTTTGTCAGACAGAAGCACTAACTTTGCATTCATTCATTCTTTGTGGTAAGAACAAACGTCCTGCCTTAAGCAAAGGCATAAAGGTCCGTAGCCTACTCTTTTTGTCCCCAAATTCATTATCCCCTTTCCTCCTATTAATTTTCCTAATCCTATTCTTTCTTTTCTTCCCTAGCCCTCTACCCCTGAAGTGGCCTTCACTTGGTTCCTGTCTGCTGGGAAGACTCATTTCCTCTGTGCTACTTCCCTGGGTCCAGCCTGCCTCGGGGCCTCCAGCATAACATACGTGGCCACCAGACTCTGAGCCTAATGAGTGACACTTTCCCAGGGGTTCTTTCCCCTAGGCCAGCACCTCTTCCTGTTGCTATATTTCTGTAAACGGTTCCAAAGCTCTCCTGATCGCTGAGGCTCTCACCACAACAGTTTTTTGACTCATCGCCTTCCTCTGCTTTCCACAACCCCTTGGTCATGACATCTACAGTGCTCCTCTTGTTGGTCCCAGAGTTGCCCCTCTCCTCAGAACCCTCCATCCCACTCCCCACCACCACTGCCCTCAGAGCTCATCACTTGTGACAGCTTACTGTAGCTTCTTTCTTTTCCTTCTAAGTCTATTCTACAAATGGCCTCAAGTACCTGAGGGTAGGGGGTGGGGTTCGATGGCTTCCTTTTGCCTCATAAAGTCCTTTCTCCTTCACCTGTCATCAAGACTCCAAAATCTTGCCTCAATTTACCTTTCCAGCCTTGACTCCTGCTAGCCTCTCAGTTTAAATCTTACACTGTTCTCCAGGCTCAAAAATGGTCTCATCTCTGCCCTTTTGCTGAGGCCATTCCCTCTGTCTAGAATACAGAATATTGTCCTCTGTACTCACCTCCCATCACTATCTTGAAAAGCTCAGCTCAAATGCTTTTCTCCAGAGCACCTTCCCCAATCATCACAGCTGAAAGTGACCACCTTCCTCACCTCTGCTTCTCTGGCACCTTGTTTGTGCCATCCAGATAACTTATGTTTCTTCTTACGGACCATTTCTAGGGAAGAAATGTGGAAGCAGTGGAAAGGGCCACTCAAACTGAAGTTCAAATTCATGTTACCATTTAGGTTCAAATCCTTCCCACCACTTATTAGGTGTGGGAAATTGAGAAAGTTCCTTAATCTCAGTTTTCTAATTTTTAAAAGTGGGATACAAATGCCTACTTTTCAGGGAAGTTTTAAGCATTAAACAAACATTTATAAAGAATCAAGTGCATAATAAGCACTGCACAAATAATAATCATTATAGAATATTTGCACATGTCTCCTTAAGAATACAAGTCAAAAAAAGAGAAAAAAGAATACTAGTCAAACCCATGTTGATTTCCACATTGCACCCTAAAATCTACTTCCTATGCAAAATAGGCCCCCTGAATAAACATTTCTTGAGCACCAAATGAATTAATTTTAGTAGGAATAACTGTTGTATTTTATAGATAAAAAACCAGGCTGGTACAAGGGCATCTTCTGGGGGAGGGATCTTCTGATATCTTTAAAGTCACACCTTGCAGAAGGTTGTCTAGACATGCGATCTACCTTAGCACAAGTGCTAGGAATTGCTGGATAGATTTTAGTTGAGCCTTCTTGCAGCTTGAGAAGGACTGCTGTAAAGCTCATAGCCATAAGAGAGAGGCACCGAGGCACTGTGTGCACCAGCTGCACCTGTAGGAAAGGTAAGTGGTCTCTCTCATCCTTTACTCCAGGCCTCCAAATCACCACTGGTTTTTGCTGTGTCTCTCTAGCTGTGTTCCAGAATACTTAAAGCCTTCCTTGCACTTAAAAGTAAAATAAATGAGTCAGAGAGTGGTAGCCCAGAGGAGAAATGCTCTAATGAAGAGACAGAGTCTAGCAGGTGGTACTCGAATGTCGATTCACATGAGAAATCAGGTGGGAGGTATTAAAAGAAGGCATCCTTCCGGTAAAAAATGAGTCACCAGTTAGAAGAAAGAAAGGGAGGAGGTGCAGTCCCCATTCCCTATAATCTTGTAGTCAGATGCTGTAGCTTGCAGTAAACACCATGGGAATGCACCTATATCAAACTATTCATTTATGTCAATTCATCTATTTAATAATTATCTAATGAATGCCTGTATTGTGTCAGGTAGGTGATTGGCTATATAAGTAAACAGGACACGGACTTACCATCACTGGTGCAGACAGATAAACAAATAGAAACTTGTGATATGGTGAATTAAATGCTACCAGGAAAGTTAGCTCAGAGTAACTAGCACAGCAAGTAAAAAGGAATCCAGGTTGAGGAGTGGACAGCCACACATCTGGATTTAAAGATTCCAAAGGAAATGGTTAGAGGCAGAGGGAGAGAATCAAGAAGACATTTTTGGAGAAGATTGTTTTTAGAATATTGTTTTTAGAATATTTAGCATTTAGCACTGAGGTGCAGTAAAGACAATGGAGAGACAGAGGCGTGAGGCAAGCCCAGCAAAGTGATTATGCAAAAATTCACCACTAAAATGAATCAAATACAACTGTGGTGCTGATGGGATGGAAAGGTGTCTGAGACAGTGAAAGAAAGTGAGGTATGCTTCTGAATATATAAAATACAAGAAACAGCTAATAATGTATCATTCTGGGAAATGGGATTGCAGAACAAGCGTGGATGATTGTGCAAATGGCCACAGTGCTTTTTAGCCTCTTGCATCAGGAGGTGGAGTTGCTGTGCCTAACCCTTCATTCTGGACTGGCCTTGTTATTTGTTTTGACAAATAGAGCGTGGGCTAGAGTAACATTGTGTGAATTCTGGGCCTGCGGTTCCCAACCCCTGGGACTGTTAGGAACAGGGCCGCAGAGCAGGTGATGAGTCGCGGGTGAGAGAGCGAAGCTTCATCTGTATTTACAGCCATAGCTCCCCAGCTCTAGCATCACCGCCCGAGCTCTACCTCTTGTCAGATCAGTGGCAGCATTAGATTCTCGCAGGAGCGTGAACCCTGCTGCAAACTGCACCTGCGACGGATCTAGGTTGCGTGCTCCTTGTGAGAATTTGTCCAAAACCATCCCTCACCCCTCGCCGGTCTGTGAAAAAATTGTCTTCCATGAAACTGGTCCCTGGTGCCAAAGAGGTTGGGGACTGCTGTTCTAGGCCAAGTTCTGAAGAGGCCAGGCAGCTTTTGCTCTCACACTCTTGGAAAGCTGAGACTGCCATGTGACCAGAGCTAGCCTGAGGGAAAATGAGAAACATGTGGCCAGCCACTCCCAACGACCCTAGCTGACAGCCAGGCAACCCCCAAAAGCAGCCAGGTAGTTGACTGCCAGCTAACCGCAGATGCAGGAGTGAGTGCAGCCAAGACCAGAAGTGCCCTTGCTCAACCCAGCCCAAACTACTGGCCCACACAATTGTGAGCTAAATAAATTGTTGTTGTTTTGGTTTTAATTTTAATTTTCTTAAACTGTGGTTAAAAAACACATAATATAAAATTTACCCTCTTACCCATTTGTAAGTGTACAGTTCAGTAGTGTTAACTATACTCACATTGTTGTGTAGCATATCTCAAGAACTTTTTCATCTTGCAAAACTGAAACTCTGTACCTGTGGAACAACTCCCCATTTTCCCCTCCCTGCATCCCCTGGCACCCAGCATTCTTTGTTTCCATGATTTTGACTACTCTAGATATCTCATGAAAGTAGAATCATACACTATTTGTTCTTTCGTGGCTGGCTTATTTCTTTCAGGATGATGTCCTCGAGTTTTATCCATATAGTAGCATATGAAATTGTCGCTGTTTTAAGCCATTAGATTTTGGGTGGTTTGTTTCACAGCAAGTCAACTGACAAAAAAGAGTGATCTCAAAGGGTCTGATTCATTATGTCTGGGGTGAGACCTTGAAATCTGGTGAAAAAACTGGTCTAGATATTGGTTGGAGTGAAAAGCAAGAGAAAAATATTTGCAATCCAAGCCTTGGGCTACATGACAAGACTTATGAACCAGGGTAAGGCCTGTGAGCTTTAGTCTATAGGCCAGTTCCCTAAACTGTCCTTCAGAATTGTGTTAATGGGTGTTGTGTTCATGATGAAAGGGTTTTCTGAATGTGTTGGAGAAATGCTGCATAGGAGATGCCTCACTTGGAAAATCGCAATTCGTGTTGTATTGAGAGCCCTGAGAAGTCCTCTAGGCTTAACCTGCCATTTCCCAAATGTGTTTAACCCATAGAAGTTTTTTTCAAGGATCTCTCATTACCACCCTCCAGAGTATAACAAGAAGGGGCTATAGTAGGCAGTGTTTCACAAATTATTAAACTTTGGAACCCTTTTGCCATGTATGGTATATTTATTGATATCTTATAGTCCAAGAAACATTACAGCTCTGTCCAATAGAAATATAATAGGAGCCACATAGGTAATTCTACGTTTTTCAGTAGGCATATTTAGAAAAGTAAAAAGAAACAAGTCAAATTAACTTAAAAATATATTTTATTTAATCTATCTAAAAATACTATTTCAATATGTGATCAGTATAAAAATCATTGAGATATTTTACTTTTTTCCCCCTCTACTAAGCCTTCAAAATCTGGTGCGTATTTCACATATATAATACATCTTAGTTTGAACGAGCCACACTTCAAGTGCTCAGTAGCCAACTGTGGCTAGTGGCTACCAAATTGGACAGCACAGCTCTAGAGAGACAAGCAGAGAGTTAAAACCTGCCTTTTACATAAGCTCCTCATAGGTTTGCTTCGATTGATGGCATTTTGGACTGAAGCCCTCCCTTTCTTTGGAGGGATGCTACAGGGAGCATCGTATGTAAAAATAGGCCTTTTTGTTTACTTTAAGGATGTCGATCCTCACATTGCACAGTGTTTTGTTTATAAAAATCCTGCAGGGAACTATATTCTGATCTTAGAATCTAAAATATTTGTACTTGTTGGTTTGTTCTGATTTTCTAGACATTATAAATTGTGTAACTAATTTTATTTCTCATTTTTCATTTGGCTACCAGAAATATAAAGCCAAATTTGTGGCCCATACATGGCATGAAGATAGGATAGCATTTCTCAAAATGTATTTAGTTTGGCACTAGCTTGCAAAAAGCCACTGTTATTCAGAGCACATTTTGTGAAATGCTGCTGCAGCTAATGGGACAGACACCTGTCAGGTCCAAATGATAACAGTGATTTTTTAGGAAATGGAGTGATGGAGTGAGGAACTGGAGACAGAACAACAGCGGAGCAAGTGAGTCTCAGTGGGAGGAACAGTGGGCAACGTCTGGGCGCCTGGTCCCACAGACTTGTCCACCTCCAATCTGAGCACCTACAGCTTCTCAGCCAGTAGGTTTAAAGACCCTGGGTGTTGCTCATTTGCCCCGTTGCTGGAGACGGTGGCGGTTGCCCAGCTCCTGCCCTGGCCAGCAGTGGTGGCCTATGTTGGCTGTCAGGGAGGGAACCTCAGCAGCAAGTGGCCTTTGGAATCCTCAGAGCCATGGGTCCCCAGGGCCAGCCAGGTCTGCACTTCCCTGGTGAGTTTCCTGGGGCGGGCGGGGGCTCCCTCCAGCCAGCTCCTTGCCTTTGGGGAACCTATGCAGTATTCCCTGGGATTCTGGCCAGCATTTGTCTGTCTTGGCAGTTCAAGCCACCTCAGGAATGTTGGATGCTTCTACAGAATTTTTGAAAAACTTCGACAACCTTTAGTGATGGATCACCTAGCCAGTGGGTGGATGAAGGGCGCAGGCAGCTATGAGAAATGTGAATTGCAGGAGGCATTGATCGCCGACACCTCCAACGTGCTGAGCGTTGTTTGACGTCAATTGCTTCCAGAGTGTGCATCCCTCCATCTGGGGACAGGGATGAAGGTCTCCTCCCTAGGCCCGCCCCACCCTGTCGCCCCTGTCGGGTCCCTCAGCGCCAGCAAAGGGGCGGCTGTGGCCCCTTCCTCTCCCTAAGTGGAGACTTTGGCGCCTCAGCGCAGTCACCTAAGCTCAGCGCTCCTCCACTCGGACGTGTCTTGTTAGGAGTGGGGGCAGCGGAGGACGTGGGTGATGCTGGCGCCTTTCCGGCCACCTACCAGACCCTGTGGAGAGGACAGGGCGGGGGAGACCAGACAGCCAGAGGCAGCAAAATGGCTCCAAGTCCTTGGATGGAGTACATTGAAGTCACAGAGGGGTCCTAAAACTTTGGCTGGTGCCACTTGACCTGCCCCACTCAGCTTTCCCCTCTGTCCTGAGATCCGAAAGCTGGCGCCTAGGCTGGGAATGAAGCGTGGCTTTCACTTGCAGTTGGGCCAAAGGGCAGCACAGAGGTTGAGTTAAAGTCCTGGACACCAGAGCCAGACAGCCAGCTTTGAGATGCGTTTTCAAGCTGTTTGACCTTCGTCTGGTCTCTTAGCGTCTGTCAGTTTCCTGGTCTGTAAAGTGACCATGTAATAACCATGACTACTGCATGGGGTCCTTACGAAGATTTAGTGAAGTGATGTTTACAGAGTGCTCCAGACAGGGCCTGTTCACGGAGTGCTAAGTGTCTTTTAAATAGGTAAAGCAGCAGAAAGGAGCTTGGAGAGAGGATGGGGGAATGGCAAGGGCGACTCCAGCTGGTCTTCCTCCCGAACTAGCCAGGGCAGTAAGATAAAGAACCATCAGGGTGTGGGGATTCTCAAGATGAAGACAGCAATCCAGACAGGGTACAGACAGCTCGAGTGCAAGCCACAAGGGTCACAGAGGAGTCAGGGGAACTCTGGGCCAGACACACTCTAATGGTTGTAAAATATACGCAAAGTATGTTGAATCCACAAGAGATTAAGTTTACATTCTTTTTTGTCATTAGTTCACAAAATGGCTACATGAGCACTTTGTGCAAATATGGGTTATTCTTTTCTGCGGAATGTTTATGAGAACATTCAACGTGTAATGGAATGTCTGATCGACAATTCTGAGTCCCTTCTGATGATTCATCACACAAACCCAGACATATTTGAGGGTGTAAGGGGGCATTAAAATTATGTTAATTTTTGATTAAATGATGTTTTGTTATACTAATGGACTTATAAAATAGTTCTATTAAAGCTATTTTCAAAAATATATTTTTCTAAAATGTAAACGTAAATATCTGTATAGTAAATAAAAATGTAAAATTCTAAATAATTATTCTTGCTACATATTGACAAACTTCAATCATTTTCTTGGTTCTATTTCTGATACTGTGCCACTGGCATTTTTCTGAAGAATAGAGAGGTTTTTTTCAATATGGTTTTATTATTTACACTTCTTTTCATAATATTGCCTACAATCTTTTTCAAAGTTAATTTTAATTGGTTAATCAATTTAAAAATGCCGATGCCTCTTGTGTTAGTTTGCTAGGGTTGCCATAACAAAGTACTGCAGACTGGGTGGCTTAAACAACAGAAATTAATTTCCTCACAGTTCTGAAGGGTAGAAGTCCAAGTTTAGAGTTGGTTTCTTCTGAAAACCTCTCTCCTTGGCTTGTAGATGGCCATCTTCTCCATGTGTCTTCACATGGTCTTCCCTCTGTGTGTGTTTGTGTCCTAATCTCCTCTTCTTACGAGAACATTAATCATATTGAATTAAGCCCACCCAAATGACCCCATTTTACCTTAGTAAACTCTTTAAAAGCTCTATCTCCAAATACAGTCACATTCTGTGGTAGTGGGAGTTAACACTATAACATATGAATTTTGGAGGGACACAATTCAGCCTATAACATCTTCTGTTGGTTTTCTTTATGGACCAGGAAACTTTTAATTGAGAAATATTAATTCAGAAAAATTTCCTCTACAGATGCTCAGAGCAAATTCTGTTAAATGGGAGATATTCTCAATTCTAATTTTTTCTATTAAAATGTTTAAATATCTCAGCTCAAATATTTTATAGGTGCTCTTTTTGCCTCTATCCAGAGCACCTTTCTTTGACAGATATCTTTCTTTACAAGACAAAATTTGTCAAGTAAGTTATCTCTATGATTCTTTTAAATATTTCACCACATTTATTTATTTATTTAATTTTTACAATGTCCACCCAAAGTGGTGAACATTTCACCAAATTTAAATGTTGAAAGATCATAGGCCTCTTCGCTTTCTTTCCAATCTAATATAGCAATAAACATTTCTAATTAAAAATAGTTCATAAAGTAATTTATCCAAGAGATTCTTCCCACAAATTGAAATATTTCAAAATACAATTGTAGAATTTATATATTATATAGCATTTGAGCACTTCTCATTTAATTTGTTCACCCCTTTCAAAGTCTTACTATTTGCAACATTCTTTTTTCAATAATATTAACTTCCTAAAATTTCGAAAGTTAAAGCATTTTGGAATTTCATTTGCTGGATTTTTTTTTTTTTTTTGAGACAGTGTCTTGCTCTGTCACCCAGGCTGGAATGTAGTGGCTTGATCATAGCTCACTGTACTCTCCAACTCCTAGGCTCAAGCAGTCCTCCAGCCTCAGCTTCCCAAGTAGCTAGGACTACAGGTACACACCACCATGCCCAGCTAATTTTTAAAAAATATTTTGTAGAGATTCAGTCTTGCTATGTTGCTTGGGCTGGTCTGGAACTCCTGGCATCAAGTGATCCTCCCATCTCAGCCTCCCAAAGAGCTGGGATTATGGCCATGAGCCACTGTGCCTGACCTAACTTTTATTTTGAATGATAAAATATCATTGTTTTGTGGGTACACATAAATGAGTGATTTATGGCCTACAACCAATTCCTAGGACATTGCTGCCCTATAGGTTTTGTTTTTAAATTGGAAAGAATACTGTTTTATGGTTTTGCATAAAGTTATACTTTATCAATATTTGAATTTTCCATTATCACCACAAAACAAGTAATTTTCAATGCTGAACTTTTTAACTGAATTTATAATAGCATTTAAAATAATGTCAGATATTTCACATTGCTATGGTTTGCTTGTGTCCCCTCCAAAATTCAGGTGTTGCCAATGTGAAAGTATTAAGAGGTGGGGCCTTTAAAAGGTGATTAGGCCATAAGGGTTTCTCCCTCATGAATGACATTAAGGCCCTTTTAAAAGAGGCTTCATTCAGCAGTTAGGCTAGCTTGCCTCTCTGCCTTTTGCCAAATGAGGAACGTGGCAAGAAGGACCTTACCAGACACCAGACGCTGTTGCCTTGATTTTCAACTTCTTAGCCTCCAGAACCGTGAAAAATAAATTTTTCTTCTTAATAAATTACCCAGTCTGTAATATTCTGTTACAGCAGCACAAAGGGACTAAGACATTTAGAAAGAATATTATTTTTACAATGTGCTCCATCAATATTTGAGTTCATATTATCATTATAAAAATAATTAATTTTCACTGTTGAATTTTTAAACTGAATTTACAATGGCATTTATTATAACGTCAGATGTTTATCCTTTAACAAAATTAACCACCAAAAAGCTTTAGTTTGAGTTCATAAACTGGCTGGTAAAAGAATCCAACCACCCAGCCATTATTAGAATTAATTTACCTGATTTTCTGTTCGAAGTATATGATGACATTGATGTTAATTTGGTATTATTTAAAAGCTTGTGAAGTTGTTCTGCAAATAGAGCTTCACTTTTGTACATGTACACACACACACACACACACACACACACACACAACCTGGAATAGAAGAGAAAAATTAATTTGGATCATTGTCACTCCATAAATTAGTATTAAACGTGTTTTGGGACAGGATTTGTCTAAAGAGTTTTACAGAGCTTTGTCCTGAAAGAATATGTGAACGTGTTGGTTTGCATTTTGAATGCTGTTACACTCGGAAGGGCGTCTCTGAAAGGCAGTAGCGGCTGTATCCCACGAGGCGCCGCATTTCTCAGACCTAAAGAATTGGATTTGCTTTGTAAAGCACAAGCGAATCTGTTAAAAACTACAGGCTGAGACCTGACAATGGAGTGCCCT
>CAUYRB010111569.1:0-38325 GCA_963574695.1 Propithecus perrieri | reverse complement strand
AAAGTGGGGCACCACAAGAGCAGAAGAACGGGATCCATTTGTACTCACCATCAAATTGGTATTAACTAATCAACACATAAATGCACATATAAGAATAACATCTATTGGATGTCGGGCAGGGGGGAGGGGGCGGGGGAGGGGGAGGAGGGAGGAGGGGACGGGTATTTGTATACACAAGGAGTGCAATGCGCACCACCCGAAGGATGGACATATTTGAAACTCGGACTTGGGGGGGATCAAGGGCAACATACGTAACCTTAACATCTGTACCCCCATAATATGCTGAAATAAAAGAAAAAAATATATTTTCTCAGTAAATATGTGAATGCACCAGGCTTTGGACTTCCAGTACTTGCATTTTCTAGCTGCATGAATGTGGGCACATTACTTAACTTTTCTAGCTTTAAGTCTGTCTTCTGTCAAATGGACTTGATAATATATACTGCTTTCATTCGCATGAAGATCGAGTGATGTAATTAATGTAAAAATGTTTAACGCAGTGCCAGGCATGTAGCAGGAAATAAACGTTCAAATATTTGTATTAATCTTCAGCCATCACATATCCCTTCAAAAAACACAGTGGCTTTTTTTATACTTAAAAGTCATTATGATTTTTAGTTGAGTCTAGACCCATGCTTTCCCATCTTACAGGGGAGGAAATGGAGAAAGAGAAGGATTTAGTCTGTGTAACCCAGTGTCAATGTTGCTTAAAAGGCCATTCCTCATTTTGGCAATGAGACCATTATCTTCTTATGTCCAAAATTCAGTCCAAAGTACTGAATGTAAAAAGCCAGTGACCAACCTCCTTTTTGTGTTTGTTTTTCATTCTTTGATGCCTTTTTCCCTTCATCAGAGCTTCCTCTTTCTTTTTTACCTGAGATTCTCTCTTCCTTCATGTTTATACTTGAATAAATTAAGTGATAGGGACTCTCCTTCCAAAGAACTAAATTTGGATCTGTTGCCAAGAGGACTGGGTTCTACTGTCTGTCCCTCACCTCGTGTTCAGCCCAGTCCCAGAGGAGGGAGAGAAGAGAAAGATGGTGTTTCGGTGGCTAGATGGTGCCCAGGAGCGATGACTTCCACAGCTCACCCAGTGGTAGAGAGTATTCACCCCTCTCTATAACTTTAAACAAGCCTGACCCAGTCACACATCATGCGACTTGTGACTTGAGGCCAGTGTGAACATATTGTCTGTATTCCAAGTTTGATGCCACACTGCCTAGGACTCACTCCACTGTCATTCAGATTCTTGATCTTGTCTTCTATTACTTGAAGCTATTCCTACCCTTTGGACTTACCAACTGCACTTGGTATTTTCAGCTTGGTCTTCAGCCCTGATAATGATGACGATGATGAAATAATAATTCACATTTATCACATACCTACCATCTGCCAGATACAATATAAATTACTTACAATTTCTACGATAATCCTTTATTACACTCAGTCACAGACAAGGAAATGGAAGGTCATAGATATGGAATGACTTTCTCAAGCCTATACAATTTACAGGTGGCTAAATTGAAGTTTGTACCCAGGCCTTTCTGACACATAAGCTCTACCCTTTTTACCATGTGTCCCTATTTCTCTAAGGACTTTATCTATCTTTTTCTGTTCTTGGCTTCCTTGAGAGAATCTCTTTTAGCTCCTACTCTCAGAAGCCGGACCCTAGAAGTTCCCTTATCTGGAGCACTCCAATTCCTAGTGAAACAAGACTGTGGTCAATATTGCCAAGAGAAATAATATTGTGTTACTATTGAGTCTGAGATCTCCCACATCTGCTGATTATGGGCAAATCAGAGAATGAGGTGGGATGTAGGAAGAAGGAGGGGTTAGGAATGGTGATGTAGCAGGACTGTTGCGGTCGGGAGGATAATGGGGTAGGGGATGTCAGAAGAAACCTGTGCAGAGATAAAATGGTATTCATCAGCCAATCAAAGATTCTTTTCTGGCTCAATTACCCATTACACTGCAGGGCCCATTTATAATGGGATCTAAGCCAAGGGGCATTTATTTAAGCATTGCCCCACTCCCACCCCCACAGGACACTTGAGTATTCTTAGCACTGAAAATGTACGGTCTTATTTCAGAATTGACTTGTCCCAGAAGGCCTAAATGCTAGCAAAGGAAATAGCTCACTGGAGGAAGGACAAAGACTAAAAAGTCTGTGGTTATTTTAATGCCTCTACTGAATGAACCCACCAAGACATTGGGGACTTCTGGTGATGGTGCTCAAAGGAATAAACAGTGTGCTAATTTCAAAGATAATGTTAGATTTCAGGATCTTTATGGCTTAGGGCCATTTTCACCGAGCACAGTCCAACTGTGGTCTCAAAATAGCTGTTGCCTTTTACTGTGGGCAACAGGCACATCTTTTTCAATCCATGAGCCACTCCAAATCTCATGGAAAAATATTGGCTGCTTGCATATTAGACAATGTCTTCATTGGACACAGGACCAAGAGCAAGATGATCTATTTGTCCTAGTCTGGTCACATCAATGGACCATGCAGCAAGGACCCCTGGAATTTGAGCCACTGCTCCCAAGGCACATCCACACAACAGCAACTGCAGCTTTTGACCCAGTGAACATCAGTCCTTCTCTGATTATCTAATATTCTAAATGCCCTTGACTTGACCTCTTTAAAGTCACAATGCTCAATTCAGACTTCTGCAGTAAGTTATGGAAAATGTGTTAGGAAATGAAAATCTCTCTGGACCTGGATGAGCCCGAGCTAATGTTAATTTCCCTCTGGCCATAAAGAAGTCCATGTTGTGTCTGTTCTGAATTAGCAACATGTGGAGGAAGTGGTTCTGATGATGATGATAGAGCTTTAGATTTCCAGTATAATTGTTGAGTTCCCATAGGCTTTTGGTGATGTGAGGATCATACTAATAGCAGAAGCCAGAGAAATTGCTCAGATGTGGTCTTTTCATTGCTTGTTGAAGTTATTTCCTGTTTATAATAAGAACAGGACAGTGCAAGCTGTGCGGGTTTTGGTGGATCTCATTATATAGCCCTTGACTTTTATTTAATAATGACAAAAAAATCCACAAACCTGCTACCTCTGAAATTCATGTCTTGCCTTTTTTATTACTTATATGAGCTACATATTCTTATTTCACAGTTCTCCAGCTTTATTCCTTTCCTACTTAACCTCATTTTTCATTCCCTAGTGCCCCGGATTGCTCATTATGCCTCCTATATATGTTTCATACCCTCTTCTGCTTCTGTGATTCTGTAAAGTTTTCTCAACTTTCTCTCTGCTCTCCCCAAGGCCTGTTTCACAGGTAGACAGCTCATAGTTCTTCAAAACCTAATCAAACACAAAGAGGGCGGAGGTAATGCTCAGTTTGAACATCAAAGTAAAAACCATAGGAGGAACAATTCTCACACAAGGCCTCAGCTATCTCTTCATTTGTATCTATACATAACTGAGAGTTACAATAAATATTTGTTGATTCAAAAAAAAATTAAAAAACTCATTCAGACATTACCTTTGGTCTCACTAAACCACCTAGCATACACAAATGTGGGCCCAAGAAAGCTCGACATTAAAACAGTAAACGGCTACCATAGCATGTTGGGTTTTTATAAACAAGAAAAGGGCTTATTTCTTCATCCGAAAAGATTTGGAGATGTCTTGAGAAAAGCTAACAGGGCAAGAGGTAAGTGCTTGTAACTGTCTGGTTCTATGCCCACTCAAGGTTTCAAAACATGCTGCATGTCACAGACAAGATCAGCTCATAGCTGCTTCTACAGCCATGACCTTGCCTGCTAGCAATTGGAGAAGCGATTGTATCCTATCCTTAAACTGAATGATGAACACATTACCCGAGGCCATTCTGGGGGCATCCTTCCATCTCTGTAGAAAGTATAAAACCAAATCAAATAAATATAAACAGAATCATCCCGAGTAGCCTTGAGGCCAATCTCTGTACCGTATTATATCCAGAAGACATAAATCAGACCCAAACGAGCTTTGAAAAGTGATTTCTTCGGAGAAGTTCTTCCCAGGAGGTAGAGATGAGGAAAAAGATCACATAAAATACTGAATCATAATACTCTCAAACCTCAAAAGGTTGATTCACTAAATCAACCCATTTGTAAAATGCATTCTGCCAAATCCATGCATTTGTTTCCAATTCCTTAAATTTAAAGCTTCATCTCCAGATTGTAAACAAAGATATTTGACCAATAAGAGAGAGATAAGTTCAAGGAGCAACGTTGGCCTCGGGGTACTCGAGTTGCTGGCAAGTCAAGACTGGCATGTTTAGAACAGTCTCTTATCTACTATGTACAATACAGGATATCTAACAGGCGAATTCCGTATTTATATCCCTCTAACTCTGTCATAATAGGGAACTTTAGCTTGGGAAAGGATAGCTCTCAGGAAAAAAGTCCTGTCTGTGGTACTATCTCCTCTTCTTACGAAAGAAATGACTTTACTGTATATTTTTTAAAAAATCTTCCAATAACATTAAATTGTACTACTAAATAATAATAATAATAATGAAGAACAAAAAGTAATGGCTTATTTTCCTCTCTCCCGTACTGAAAAACCAGGCCTATATTAGAAATTCCACTGTTGACGTTACCTTATCAGCAGCTGTTACTGAATGCCATTCAACCAATATATATTTTCAAAATTTAGATTTGCACATCAATAAAGCAAATGACAAATTTATTACCACTGCTTTAATAATGCCTGATGAGACCATATTATAGTTCTTTAAATTTGATTTAAAGCTTGATTTTTTTTTAAAGAAACAATGGCTAAACAGGCATCTTTCTTTGTATTTGTGGTTTTCCTTTCATCATTTTTAATGCATCTTTGGGATTAAAATAAATTTATGTCTGTACTTCAGATAGTCAATGTTCACTTGAAAGTAAGTAGGTTAGGTGATTGGCTCAGTCTGTGATACATACTTAATGTGAGACATGGGTGGAGGACTCACCAGAGGACATCATCTGGACTGATGGTCTTGGGAGTCAGGTCAGCCTGAAAGGGCTCTGCCCTCATCCCAGAGTTTGTTGCCAGAATGGTGTGTCGTGAACACAGTTGAAGGAGCTAAGGCAGTAATGAGGAGGTAAACAAAGAGGATGAACAGAGAGGGCTGAATATTGTGATTGGTAGCCAGGAAGGGCCAGAGATAAACAGGGAAAATGTAAAATGTAGTCAAGATGAGCAACTTTGGACTTCGTCCAAGAGAGAATCAGTGGTCAAAATCCTTTATGTCAGTGTTGCAGAGGTGGATGTCAAGAGAAGAATGTGGTAAAGGTCCCGCTCCACCAATGAATTGCATGAAAGCAATTGTTAATTATGCACTAACATCTCTTCTTGCCTTTTTGTAAGTAAAAATATTCCAGGTATAAGCTGGGTACTTGTATGCTCAGAATCAGACTGCATTTCCCAGACTCCCTTGCAGCTAGGTATGGCCATGACTGTGCTCTACCAGAATGTAAGCAGAAGTGGTGTGTGCAATTTCCAGGGAGTGTGCAAAAAGGAGGAAGTCTTGCTATTCTCTTATAGTTTTCTCTTTGAAATGTAGATATGATGGCCAGAAAGGAGTCATCCTGGATCACGTATTAAAAGTTGCACATTGATAGCAGAATTATAAGTTAGAAGGATCCAGCTCTGAGCTGCCAAAATTTTTAAAGAAGGAAATATTATTTCTCTATTTTTTTCTCTTGAGCTTATTGTATTTGCTTACATTTTTATTTTTTATCTTATTTTTATTTTTAAGAGCAGCTTTAGTTTCTCAGCAAAATTGAGAGCAAGGTATCGAGATATCCTAGATACCCTCTGCCCCACACATGCACACTCTCCCCCATTATCAACATCGCCCACAAAGTGGTACGTTTGTTACGATCGATGAACCTACACTGACACATCATTATCATCCAAAGTCCATAGTTTATATCCCAGTTCACTCTTGGTGTACATTCTATGGGTTTGGACAAACGTGTAATGATACCTATTTACCATTATAGCATCATACAGACTATTTTCACTGCCCTGAAAATCCTCCGTGCTCCTCTTGTTCATCCTTTCTTGCCCATAACCCTGGCAGCCATTAATCATTTTACTGTCTTCACAGTTTTTCCTTTTCCAGAACATCATATAATTGGAATCATATAATATGTATTCTTTTCAGATTGTCCTCTCTCACTTAGCAATAGGCATTTAAATTTCCTTCATGTCTCTTCATGGCTTGATAGCTTCTCGCTTGCCTTTCCTTCCTTGCCCTGCCTTTCTTTTCTTTTTTGAGAGAATCTCTCTCTGTTCCCCTGACCAGAGTGCAGTGGAATCATCATAGCTCACAGCAACCTCAAACTCCTGGGCTCAAGTGATCCTCCTGCCTCAGCCTTCTGAATAGTTGGGACTATGGGCATGCGTCACCACACCTGGCTAATTTTTTATTTTTTATAGAGTCGGGGTCTCGCTCTTGCTTGGGCTCGTCTCGAACTCCTGGCCTCAAGCAATCCTCCCACCGTGGCCTCCCAGAATGCTAAGATTACAGACACATATTTTTCAGTTTGTTCAGCTTTTTTCTTGTTGTTGAGATGGAGTGGCAACTCTGAAGCTCCTTACATGTGGAACAGGAAACCGAATGTCCAATACACCACCTTGTTGTTATTTATGCTTCTGTTGTTTTGAGTTTTGAGTTGTCTGCAGTCAATACTAAGTAATACAAGTGGAGAGAAAGGAATGAGTCAGAGAAGGAGTCTGGACTATGTTGTTTTCAGAAATCTGGTGGCCACATTCCTTCTTCTTGTTTTGCTTCCTCCCCTCTCAAAGGACGAGGGAGTGGAAGCACGGTGGGGAAACTTGGATTGACCTGGGGAGAATAGGGATGAACCGGAGTTTTTTGGAGTTTGGAGATTTATAAGTTATTCCTGACACCCAATTTGCATTGTAACAGCCTACGGTACTGAAAGATCATCAGATTTAATAGAAAGATGAGGTTTTCCTGGTACATCAGGGCCACGTTCCTTGACTAGACTTCAAGTGACACAGAAATTTTTCCCAGGTCCCCACTTTTCCTCAAACCTACTTCGCAGCCATCCACAGCACTCCTGCTGCTTCCAAAGTGGGGGAAGGGGGTAGAGTGCAGTGGGTAGGGGCTTGGCAGACTATAGCCCACTAGCCAAATCCAACCTATCGCCTATTTTTGTACAGCTTGTAGTTAAAAATGGTTTTTACATTTTTAAGAGGTCAGAAAAATGATCATAAGAAGAATAATATTTTGTGACACATGAAAATTCTATGAAATTCATATTTCAGAGTCCATCAATAATGTTTTCTTGGCCCAAGGTTACATTCATTTGTTTACTTGTTATCTATGGATGTTTTTATATTTCATTGGCAAAGTCGAGAAGTTGGGTCAGAGGCAATATGTAGCCTATAAAGCCTAAAATACTTACTACCTGGTCCTTTATAGAAAAAAATTGCCAACTCCTGTAGTAGGTAAAAACAGCAGATTTGTTTGGAATCCTAGTCCTATCACAGCTAGCTGAGTTGGCCACGGACATATCTTTTAACCTCTCTTATCTTCATTTTCTCATCTGTAAAACTTCAATATAATACTTCTGACAGTAGTTTTATGAGAAGAAAATGAGATAAACACTGAAGAGATTTCCTGGCTTGAGATATGCACCTAAATATGATAGCTTCTGTTATCTCAAATTCCCTACTCCACGAAGGCTTAAGTCTTGTACTAAGATAACCTTTCTTCATGCACACATGAAAAAAATTTGTATTTTTAATATCAGTCTGAGCAATTATTATTGATTATAAGATTAAAACAAATAGCACTGGGATGTGGCCAATGTAGCTGTACCTCCAAGAAAGTTTTTAAATTCCAACAATAGCTTCTGACCCAAATGGCTCTTCATTGGATAAACTATACTGGTGATATATGTACGTATTGAGCTGTGGGTTCTTGGGTATTTCTGGTCTTCTCTGAAAACTGTGGCTCCATGAGTGCTCAGTAACATGTGTAGAGTCTGATCATTTTTTTTACGGTTATGAAGCTGTACACATATAAAATCGATGACATTATTTATTCATTCAAGTGTTTATTAGGCTCCTACTATGTGGGGTGGAGGCACCATACTAGGTCCTGGGGATAAACTGTAAAAGTGACAGTCACGGTCCCTGTGCTTGTCGAGTACACTGTCTGTAGAAAGTCACAGGTAAAACCTGTAGCGAATGGTCAGCCAGACCCCTGAGGCACTCAGAGGACTGTTAACTAATCCATTTTAGTTAACAGGATTTAGGTGAACTATTATTAATTGCTGAGCTGAAAGGGGATCTAAGAGTTCCTGATTGATATTTGCCTTTGTGTTCGGCTATTATTTCTATGGGATCACTTATGATCGTCAGAGGCTACCACATCTTACTAAATTCTCTTATCTTTTCTCTAAGGAATTGTTCTTAGGTAGGTTACAAGAATGTTCTGTTGTGCTTAGATAAGGAGATTTTAAAAAAGCAATCATGTAATTAATTTAATGAACTGTAGGAAATATAAGCACTTGATAAGAAATTCCGTTTCATCTAAGTTAACAAAGCTGTTCTTAGAGTATACCATGTGGTGAGGATGCTTTGCTTCAAACCGTCGAACCTGGTCTTCCCATGGAATAGAACACTTTACCACTGTAGTATTTTGGCTTTAAGTCTTACAAAAACCAATTATACCAAAAAGACATTATTTTTTGTGCATCAAATTTCACAGTAGTTTAATAGTTGCATTTTAAACATCTTTCAAATATTTAATTCCACTCCAATGCATGGCACTCAAATTAGGTGAGATAAAATGTTTAAATGTACTCACCTAGAACTCTTTAAATAATTCTTCTTTATTTAAAATGATATTTTGGCAATAAAGATTATCAAAACAGCCAGAATTCCAGCTGTAATCTTAATAGCTTTAGAAAAAAAAAGACTCGAGTGACATGATTATTTTTAAAAGGAGATGCTTCTGTTACATCTCTTTCTAGTGTGCTCTTGCCCCATTATCTGCCTGGAAATCCTAGCCTTCTCCAGGACTCGGATCAACCATCAGCTCCTCTACACATCCTTCCTAGTCCCACTTCCCTGCAGGCAAGCTGGTGTCCCATGTTCTGCAATTCCGCAGCACTTCCTTATGGCACTTCTTATGCTGTGCTGTAATTGTTTACGCTTCTGTTCCTCCATTAGACCTTGCCATTCCCCAAGATAGGTACTCTGTCGTACGCATCTTTATATTCTCTGCTCCTGAAACACTGCTGGACACTTATCAGGGCTCAGTAAGTGTTGGATAAACAAATTAATAAGCAGAGAACCAGACAGGAAACCAATGCTGGACAGTTTGTCCAGGACTCCTGTGTGTCCAACGAGATCAGCTAAGTCAATATGTCGTTCAGTTCCTGGGCACATCAGCATTAAGTAATTTAATCCTCATTACAACCCAGCAAGGCAGGCACTGTTACTCTCGATTTACAAATAAGGAAACTGGATGTTTGCAGAGACTAAGGAACTTGCTTATATGTATAAATGCAGCTCCACGTGGAGAGTAGGCCCTCAATAAACAACTATTAGTATGAACACATGGAAGAGGCCTTATTCTGATTGTTCCAGAAACCAGAATGAGAATTAGCATGTCATCCCTGACTTGTTGGTTTTAGCTCAAGAAAAATTTTTATTGCATTTTTAGAGCTGACCAGCAGCCAAACAGTTCCTGTGAAAACCTAGAAAATTCCCTGTCCCTTGACATGTTCACACGGAGGCTGGGATGGTGTTTATGGGAAATGGGAACTGAGATGTCCCGGTTGGGTGAGTGGCAGGACCCCAGCGCAGGTGCTGATCTTCACCTGCTGGGTAATTCCTCCACCTGGGCCCCCCACCTAGGATTCGCACAGCCTGACAACTATCTCACTGTCTGCCAGTTGTATTCCCAGTTTTATTCTCCTTCAAAGCACGTGTCACTACCTGCAGTCACAGTGTCATTATTTATTTGTTACTTTTTTTTTTTTTTTTTTGCTCTGCCATCCACACCAAAATGAAAGCTCCGTGAACTGAGTGCTCTTCGCTGCCGAATCCACTTGGTATTTGTTAAATGAGTCAGTAATGAATGTCCCATTTATATCCTCAAACCTATACATGAACTTGGAAACAGATTCTACTCTGTTATGTCCTTCTCGCTCCTTCTACAGACATCCTTCATTATTCCCTGTGACCATTGCTCCCAAGCCACCTGTGCTTCGGATGATTTGATGCTCTTCCCGAGGAAGACTGTTCCCTGAAAGAGCTCCCCTGCCGTTTTGTGAGGGACCTGAGACCCCCCACGGCAGCCCTGGGGAACCTGCGTGTGGGGTCCTCGTCATTTATCAGCCCATCTGCAATTCCTTGAACATACAGACATCCTTTGGTTGTCAACATGTGTGTGACAGCAAATACTCTTGTCCAGTGGGCCATTGCAAGCACCACAACATAAAGAAGAAAAAGAGGTGGTTCCTTCTCTGTGAAAGAGCAAAATCAAAAAGCTGAGAAAAAATAAATCAAAATCTATCATTAGGGAATTATTATATTCCACTCCTGATATTTCCTTCCATGTGGGGGAAATTCAGTTAGGAAAATGCTCCTGGCCTCTCCTCTCCCTCTGGCTTATTTATCCCTGAGAGAAGGGGAGTGGCTTCTCTCGTGCTTTTGGGAGAAGAAACTCTTTCTTCCTCTCTTTCTTCTCCTAGAACACGGCTGCTGGGAGGAAGCCCGTGCTTTAGTTTGTTCTCTGCCAAACGGTCAGTTTAGCAGTTGAGGCTCTGTTTCTGTCGACAGGGCGACTTGGTGTTTTCTAGAGCTGCCCACAACTGGGTGGGTAGTTCCCATTCACTGTGGGCACGTAGTTTTGAGAAACTCATCATCATTGCACGTCTAAGCTATGCCCATCCATTGAGATTTACCAATGATAAAACCAATCTTTTAAACTTTGTTTCACTGCCTTTTGTCTCTCTTTCAGTTGGTTCTAAACTTGGGTGGTAAGAAGGGATGTAATTTATTAACCCCCCAAAATCCTAATAAAATTGAAAAGTAGGACTGTAATATAGTTGAAAGCTTTTCTCTCACCCAGGTAGGGTGGGACAGAGGAATTAGGCTCCTCACAGATTCTCCTCTCAGGTCCAGGAAGGTGACGGTCTCTCCATGTCTGTTTGTCTCTCTGTATATGCGAGATGGGGATTTATTGAAAATAAGGTAGCCAGGGCTCAAGGCCATCTCCTGAGGTCCAAGTGAAAAGAGTCAGGTGATAGGTAAACCTGTTATCCCCCACGAAGGATAGAAATCACTGCACTCCCCTCCCCAGGCATGGATTGCAAATGCCTGTGTGCCTTTTTGAACTCCTGACAAGGATTTCCTGGGACCTCTAGTATACGGCTAATATGTTTCCGGTTCTTCTCTCACGTATCTCAAACAAGAGGCTATATGCGGGGGGAGTCCCATTGCTACCAGCCTAATTGTTTTGTATTTCTGTTTGGAATCCGAGGGCAAGCTACATTCTAGTGGGTTCTAGTTCTGCTTCATGACCTTGACTCCCCTTTTCCCTTTCATTAAACTTTTAGAACGAGGACAGTGGGGATCATCCCAGATAATAATCCCATCCTTCCATCAATCTCTTGGTCACGATGAGGACCTGGAGAACTTCCTTCTATCCTCTATCTTCCAACCTTATTGCAGTCTCCCTAAATCTTTATCCTCTGCTGCATTCAATGCTCTGGAGCTTGGGAGACTCCATGGACACAAATTAACCTGCTTTCGTCTGTTTGCCTCTGATCCCTTCCTGTTTAGCTGTTCCGCTGATCCCAGCTGCCGATCATTTCTGTCTGTCACACACCTCTTACCACTTCTGTTAACTCTTCCCTCCTTATCCCCAGGAGGGAAGCCTGGACTCTGGGCCAGGAGATGCAGATTCACTGGAAAAGTCAGAGCCCGGCTGAGAAACAGGGCAGTGAAAGAAAAGCTCAAGGATTATACGAGTGTTAAAGACTTTTGTGATACGATGCCCAAGTGAGAAACGTTATCTTCTTTGCTGATTTGAGGCTGCATAGCATGAGAAAGGCAGGGGTCCTGGTGCCTCAGAGAAAAGAGCAGGCCAGGCGTCACAAGCGGCTCCTGGCTTGAGGCACAATCACTTCTCAGGGGTGGATTTTCACATTTGCGGGCTTGCGCCAAGGTGCGGTGCCGTCAGTGTGCTTTATGCTGTTGGGGCGATTTTTACAACCCTCCGGTGGAGGAGGCCGTCTGCTTCTCCACACAGAGGAGGACATGGAGGCGAAGAGGGGACAAAGTAACTTGCAAACATCAACCGGCTGTGAGTGACAGGACTTGCATCAGGTCTGTCATCCCTAAGCCCAGAAGCCTCGCTCCCCACCGCACTGCTTAGACTGGATCTCGCCACTTCTAGTGGTTTCTTTATTCATCTTCGATTCATTGCACCCACCATTATAGGTTGCTTTCCCCCTGGAAGGTCACAATCTGGTGTCTGGCAGGGGCAAGTCGAGCGACAGCTTGGGCAGAGGAGGCTGGGACCTCAGAGCACGCCGGAGCACTGACGGCTGGCTGTGCCTGGCTGCGGCACACTAAGCGCTTACCCATGGCAGCTTTATTTTTCCCAGGAGGAAAACAGAGAATCTAGGAAGGTGCCAGGGATGCTTTCTCATCCCAAAGCCCTGGGAGAAGTCCCTTCGCTGTGCAAGAGGAGAATCTGAACGCAAATGGATGAGGATGATAAGGAGGCTCAGATAATGAGACCCCACTAGGCTCAGCATGCTGGTGGGTCCAGAAACCAGTCCCACTGCCCTCCCGCCTTCCTGAGGCTTCAGCTAAGACACTGCACACGCCTGTCCCTCTGCAGGAAGCCCATCTACGCTTGCCTGCAAAACACAAGGAGGCGGGGCTTCGTGGCAGTTATATCTTTATGAAAGCTCAACTTTTAAAAGTAAAATATACACAACTAGGTAGTTTGCATCATATAACAATTCCTTTTATTTAAATAGTCTATTACCATTGGAGAGGGCATGACTGGGGCTATGAAAATTCAGTCAGAATCGAGCTTTCCTCCAAACACTGACTAGAAAATAAAAGAAAGGCCTAGTTTCACCCCTTGAACTGGAAGTTTGTGATGAGAGAATGCAACACAAACACAAAATATTGCAAATATTTGCAACCAAGGTGCAAAGATTAAAATACGTGCCTAAGTGCTCTCCTGAACAATGGGATTGACAAGGTTTCTAAACTTGCCCTGACTTCCTCCCCTGGCCAAGAACGGTGACATTTTCACCTCCTGCCATCTCATCCACCGAAATCTGGGGCAGTAGCAACACTATCCACGTTGGGGGCAGTGGAGAAGCAAGTCCCAGCCAAGGGCCACACCTGGGCTACCGCCTCAGAACCGTGTCAGATAGCTGTTTAAATTTTAAATCTGCACTTCAACCTTGGGTCCCAGGCCAGCGCTGGTTCAAAGCAAGGGCACAGGAGCGATGTGAGCTGTTTGTGTGGCTGCCATTGCAGGAGGATCGGGTGAACGGGTCACCCCACGCACCACACCGGTCAGACAATCTCAGCAGACGTTTATTCTTGGCTGTGTGTCACAGATGCTAACACTCACCACTTGGTTTGGGGACTGGAAATAGCACACCCTTTTTAGAACCTCCAATAGCTCTCAAGAAGCTCACCTCAGATAAAAACCTCGAGGCCCCCTTTGGGGATTTGTCGTCTGACCTGCTCATTCATCCTGATGAGGTGTTTTTCCCGTATCCTGCTTTCATGCTTTTACTCTTTGGACCTAGACCACACTGCCAATTTCTCCTTTGAAATTAAGCTTTTCTGCCTCCTCAATCCTGCTAGGATTTGACCCTCACGAGGACAATAACACCATCTGTCTATTTTGACTTAACAGTTGTGTCCCCAGTGCATAGCCCACTGCTTGGATTATGCCTCCCGTGACTGTACTGCCAACTGTTGGGCAAGCTCTAAAGCCACAGTAATTCAAACAGTGTGGGGCAGGTGCACACATGAACAGATCACTCTCTGGGGCAGAAGAGAGAGCCCAGCAACAAATCGAAGTATATACAAAGATCTAGTTTGGTAGTTTATTCATTCTACGAATACTCATCGAGCAAGTCTATGCACCATGCATGATAGTGGTGCTTGGAAAAACAGATTTGGTTCCTGCCCTAGTGGAGCTACCAGTGAGGGGAGAGAAAGGAAGACTTTGGATGAATAGTTTTATTTCTGATGTGTGCTCACGAGGGATGGAGCATTTATGCTCCCATCTCAGGAACTTTGTGCTCATTCCTCCCTCTGTTTGGAATTTTCCTTTCCCCTTTCCCCAAGATATTTGCATGGCTGCTGCCTTACTTCAGCAGCTCTTTACTGAAATGTCACCTCCGTAGAAGGTGGCCTTCTCCGCCTACCATTTCCTAAATGTTGGTCCTGTCACTCTCTACATTGACCCCCTTTATTTTTCTTTGTTACGCTTATCACTACCTAAAAAGTGTTTTATATAATATAGGCCTTTGTTTATTTGTTTATGTCTTATCCCAGCCACGACAAGGAAAGCTCCCTGGAAACAGGAGTGTTGCTCCCTTTTGTATTCCCAGCCCCTGGAACGGTGCCTGCCTGGGAGTAGGCACCTGTCACATGCATAGTAACGAATAAGTGATAACTCGATGACGACTTGTCTTTCCAAGCAGCAGGAAAAGCACACATTGATCAATGAACAATTTGAGAGTAGTTTTCCATAAACCCCTACATTATTCTACATTTATCAATAAGTACTAGGTAGGTTCAACTGCTTAATAAATACATTAGTGAAACATATTTGAAAAAAGAAAAGACAACAAATCATCAGTGGCTTCTCATAGATGGCTCATCACAAAGTGATTGCCATGTAACCACCACTCAGATGTAGAAAGAGAGTACCACAGCCCAGCAAAAGCATTTCCTGGGACCTGCCAGTTAGGAAACCAACTATCTCAGTTTGCCCAGTATTTACCCAGTTTTAACACTGCAAGTTCTGGGAAAACTAGGATAGTTGGTCACTATATTTCCAGTTGCTACCACACTTTTCTGCCAAATTTGCCTCTTTCCTAATTTCCAATACCATGGGTTAGCTTTGTCTATTTTTGAACTTAATACAAACGAAATTATGCAAGTCTTTTGCTCAATATTATTTTCATGAAATACATTCATACTTTGTAGAAGAAACTCATTTATCTCATCATTATAAAACATTTCATTTATTTATTCATTCTACTATCAATAGACATTTGGATTATTTCTAATTTTAGGCTACTATAAACAAACCTGCCATGAGCAGTCTTGAACATGTTATGAGTGAACCTATGTCTGTATTTCTGTTAGGTGTAGCGATTCCTGGGGATGGAACTGCTGGGTCACAGGGTATGAGTATGTTCAGCTTTAGCAAGTCCTGCCAAAAAGTTTTTGAAAGTAGCTGGGAGTATATAAAGATTCCAGTTTCTCCACAATTGACCAGTACTTGGTTTAGCTATTTCTTTTAATTTTACCCATTCTTCTGTGTATATAAATAGTATCTTATTATGGCTTTAATTTGCATTTTTATGATGATGACTACATGTTTTTTTAAAGTGCATGTTCAAATCTTTTGTCTGATTTTATATTGAATTGCCTATCTCTTCCTTATTCATATTTTCCCTATACATTTTGCATATGGGTCTTTTGTTGGTAAAATGGATTAAAATATATTCTCCAATTCTGTGGTTTGAAATTCCTTTCTCCCAATCGTGTCCGATGTATCTATTTCTTTCCTTCATAAGTGGTGCTTATATTTTCCTTTTTAAGAGATCTTTGCCAAAATGAGTAATTCTGAAGGTATTCTCCTACATCTTCTATAATCCATTCAAAATTGAATTTTGTATTTGGATTAAAGTAGGGGTCAAGTTTTGTTTTGTTTTTGCATATGACTATCCAATTGATTGAGCCAGCATCACTGATTGTCAACAATATCCTTTTTTCCCTGCTCTGTAATATCGCCTCTGCTATAAATCAAGTGTCCATATATGTATGGCTCCATCTCTGGACTCCTATTCTGCTCCGTTGGGCTACTTATCTATCCTTGCACTAATTAATATCTTAATTACATTGCCTTTATAATGAATCTTGACATCTGATGGTAGAAGTATTTCAAGTTTACCCTCACTACTCTTGGATCTTTGCATTTCCATATAAATTTCAAAATTGAGATTGTCAATTTCCACATACACACACACAAAGAAATCTGATGGAATATAGATCAACTTGGAAAAATCAATAAATTTATATTCACTCTTCCAATCCATGAACCATCATATGTCCCTAAACTTATTTAGGTCTTATTTATATTCTTTCTATAATATTACATATGTTTGTTTGTAGAAGTCTTGCATATTAGTTTATTTTTTAGGTATTTAATTTTTTTGGGGTACTATTCTACATGATATCATTTGCTTAATTCAGTTTAATTGTTTGTTGCTGGTGTATGGGAAAGCAATTACTTTTGATATTAACATTGTATCCAACAACTTTGCTGAATTAATTTACTAATCCTAATAGTTTGTAAATTTTTCTATGTGTGTAATTGTGTTGTCTGTGAATAATGACAGCCTTATTTCTATTTCTTTCTTTCTAATCTATGTACATTTATTTTATATCTATATGACTATATGCATTTTATTTAGCGATGTATTGCAATGGTCACGGCCTCTAATATTAATACAATATCAAATAGGCCTGGAAAGAGCAGGTGCTATGGTTTGAATGTGTCCCCTGAAGTTCATGTGTTTGAAGCTTGATCCCCACTGTGGTGGTGTTGGGAAGTGGGGCCTAATGGCAGGTGTTTGGCCATGGGGGTACCAACCTCATGAATGGATTAATGCTGTTATCACAGGAATGGGTTTGTTATAGGGAGAGTGGGTTCCTTATCACAGGGTTGGGTTTCTTATAAAAGAATGACATTGGTCCCCTCTTGTTCTCTTTCTCGCCCTCTTGTCTTCTGCCATGGGGTGGTGCAGCAAGAAGACCCTCACCAGATGCGATGACCTTGATCTTTGACTTCCCAGCCTCCAGAACTGTGAGAAATAAATTTCCATTCTTTACAAATCACCGAGTCTGAGATACCTATATTTTCATTTCTCATAATACCTTGTCAGTTTTGGGAACCAAGGTTATGTTGGCCTTATAATACTAGTTAGAAAGCATTCACTCTCTATTTTCTGAAGGATTTTGTGTAAGACTGTTAGTATCTTTCCTTTAATATTTGAAAGAGAAATAAATTTCCGTTCCTTACAAATTACCCAGTATGAGGTATTCTGTTACAGCAGCATAAAATGGACTAAGATAAAAGGCATCATTGTCTTGCTCCTGTTCTCTGTTAAAAATCATAATAGTTGATGATTAAGATATTTGCTGTTAGTATTTTGTAGACATTTTTTTGTCAGATTGAAGAGTTTCCCTTTTATACCTGGTTTGCTAAGAGATTGTTCTTTTAAGTTATAAATCAGGGTTAAATTTTGTCAGATTCTTTTTCCTGAATCTGTTGAGGTAATTATTTAGTTTTTCTCCTTTATTCTATTAATGAGATTAAGACATAAATGATTTCTGAATTTTAAAACAATCTCGAATTTGTAAAATAAGCTTAAAATTGGTCCTAATGTATTATCTTCTTAGTATATCCTTGATCTCAGTTAGCAATTTAAGATATTTTTGGACCACTACCACATTGGGGATCAAGTTTCAAACATGTGAACTTCAGAGCACACATGGAAACCATAGCACCTGCTCTTTCTGTGTCTATTCAACATTGTATTAATAGTAGAGGCTATGACCATAGCAATACATCACTAAATAAAATACATTTAGTCATATAAATATAAAATTCATAAGAGAAATTTATTTGTATTTTCATTTCTCATAATATCTTATCAGTTTTAGGAACCAAGGTTATGTTGGCCTTATAATACTAGTTAGAAAGCATTCACTCTCTATTTTCTGAAGGATTTTGTGCAAGATTGTTATTATCTTTTCTTTGATATTTGAAAGAAGTTATCAGTGGAGTCATCTGGTCTTGGAATTTTCTTCAGAAGGTTGTAGGTATATGTGTAGATGTGTAAAACAACCACCATTTTATAATCCTCATAATTTTGTGGGTCAAAAGTCAGGACATCGGAGGAACAGCTCTTCTCTAACCTGTGATGCATGAGAGAAATACATCCATTATTTATTGTCATAATTTTAGGACTAGGAGAATCATTAAAGATAATCTAGTCTCTCTGGACTGGAATCCATTTGGTCTTGGAGTTTTCTCTGTGAAAAGGTATTTTAACTCTGTATAGGTTTCAAATAACTTTTTGAATGTTTAATTTTATACCTTTCTTCAGTTTTCTAATATTCTTCTCAGTTATCTCTTCAAATACTGTTTCTGTCCCACACTTCTCCTACTTTTTTCTGGTGTACCAATTATACAAATATTAGATCTTGTCTAATATATTTTATGTATTTTCATGCTTTTCTGTCTCCATCCATAGTCTGGCCATTTTCTATTGACCTATTTTCCAGTTCACTAATTCTCTTTTCTGCTGTGTTCAATCTATTGTTTACCTCAACTAGCGAGTCCTTAGTTTTTACATTTTCAATTTTAGAATTTCCATTAAATTTTTCAAAATATCAAATTCTCTAATGAAATTCTCTATTTTTCTTTTTCTCTGTTTTTTTTTGTTTGTTTTTCCTCTTGATTTTTAGTCACGTTTTCTAACTCCTAACATGCCTGGTGATTTCATTATTGAAAGATAAATATTGTATATGAAAAATTATTGAGACCATCTGAAACTGTGCCTGACGTCTTGTTCCATGGAGGATTTATTTAGTTTTTCTTTCTGGCAGGCAGTTAAAATAGGGTCAGATCTGTAATCTAGCTTGGGATTGAGTATCTTCAACATTGGTTTCAGTTTTTGTGAGGTATGGCCTATTTCCAGTTTATCTTTTTTCCTAGGGTTTATCGTTTCTATGATTCTAACTAAAAGTCTGGGGGAGGGGTTACTGGGACTCCTACTCTTTGGTGAGCTCTGACTTTCAGTTTCTGTCCTCCCCCACCCTCGCTCCATCGTTACCAAAAATCTCCGTTCAGCTTCTCAGAGTCTTAGATACCACTTTATACCCTGCTTCTTAGTCTCTTGGCCCAGAGCTGGTTCAGAATTGACAAATGCCTCAAGGGAAAAAATTTCTAGAATGTCAGGCTCACATCAATGTTCTTCTCTTTTCTGATGCATTGATAGCTCCCCAATGCCTTCAAATGAATTTTTTTAAAATTTTAATCAGGCTTTCTAGTTGTTCTTGGTGGAAGAATTGGTCTGCAACAAGTTATTCTGGCAGAAATGGATAATATCCACTCTCCTACCTTTCATGTGATAAAGAGGGATTTTAGCAACTGGATTATGTTACCTCGGTGACAAACATTTCAATGAGAATGGAAAATCTAGAGTGTCTTAGAATGTATGCATGCCATAAAAATAATCAAAGAATATCATCAAGATTCACAATTTTAGATGAGCTTTTAATCAATTAAAACTAACCTTAATTCAAATATCAGTCCTGACTTCAGAGATTAATGCAATTTCATTCTGAGCACTTCCTATCAGTTGGAGGGTAATCCTTACATCGGGAATAAAACTAACAATGACTGACAATTCATAGCTGAAGCCTCTATGAACTTATATGAATGGGACGATAGATAGCAAATTCAGTGCAGTGTGGACAATTGTTAAAAAGTTAATTTTGTGGCAAAAACTCAGGTAATGTTCTTTAACTGAGTGTAGTAAGTCAAAGTAATGATCAAGATAAAAGTTTGGTGGATACTGTGCTAAAAACTTAAATTCACCACCAAATCTATACACTATAGATTACACAGAATGATCTATAGAGGTATCTATAAATTATATGTCTATAATCTATAGATTAGGATGGCATGTATGTTTCTCTTCATGTACCAACTACACTGAACTATCAGTAAAATACTGGAGGGCTTTGTTGAGAAGAATTTTGAGGCTGTATCTGAGCCCAGGGGGAAAGAGAACAGTGATCAATTAGTGATCCTTGCTACTGACAGCGTGTGTGTCAAGTGTCTGCCATCTGCGAGGAAGATACTACACAAAGACGTATTTATGAACATAACAATGGTGAATAATCACAATTACTATCTTGAGATAATCCCATATGCTTCTTATACTTCATGGCAATGTTTTTGTTATATTAACCATCTGGGTCCACTATTCCTGTACTGTTCCTGTGACACTCATCCCTCTGCTGTACAGCTGGTACCACATACATCTGGGTGCTCACGCTTTCGCCTTGCTCACGCTTTTGTCCTGTGCTGCTGTCTCTGATTGCGGACGTGCACGGCATCCCCGCCCAGAGCTGCTCCTTCTGGCTTCCGATCTTCACACTCATTTTCCCACTTTGAGCCTCGCCTTGCCCTTCAGCTCTGGCATCTGTGTCTGTTTCCAACCCAAGGCCATGCTGCTTTCCTTGACAAAAATTCCCATTTGATTCTTCTCCTCGATACACTGCCTCTGGTCACCTAGCAATGATGAGCAGAACACGTGGGACAACATGGAGTCGTGAAGATGGGTGGTTTCTGGCTGTTTGGGGCAGAAATGCCTGGCACGTTCAGTGCCCCCAAAGCTTCTATTCCCATGGACTCAGCTTCTTTCTTGTATTTTCCTGCCAAGTTCCTCATTACTTCACTCTTTATTCTAGACCCAACCCCATTATAACACTTCTTTCCAGTGGAACTCGAAGGACCATCTGTAGCTCAGCCCTGATTCTCTTCGTACCTTATCCACATGTGGTTTTGTTTTTCATCTGCCATTCGCTTGTGCTCAGGGTCGCATAGCAGGACAACCAGGTCTGATCTTCCCACTGACTTCTGCCCTACTGGCCAAATTCTAAACATTTTCTGTTCTCACTTCATTGTAGGAGTCTCAAGAATTTATAATTTCCATGGAATTTTAGACTATATACCTGTAGTACACTCATACCTGTATTTTCAACTTATTGATAAAGACTTGTTCTCCTAAATCTATAAGATTAGAATATCTCATTTCTACTCTTTATCATACAGCATATTTATCAATAAAGTTAAGCACATAATTTCACCTTTAAGATCTTTAACCACAGGTACTTTATGTACTTAAGTTTTAACCTAGTAAGTATCCCTGCTTTAATAGAATAAATTCCCTCCTGCTAAAACTACCCAGCAAAAGGGGACAATGACATTGGAAGCATATACCCCCAAAGCTATATCTGTCATGTTTTGCTTCCAGTTGAACAATTCTGCCATGCTACCGTCCTGCCCTCTATCCCTCTAAGCAAGGGGTTGGCAAACTATGGCCTGTGGGCCAACCTAGCCCTCTTCCTGTTTTTGTAGGGACTGTGAACTAAGACTGATTTTTACACTTTTGAATGTTTACATTTTAATGGTTCTATAAGTACCTACAACCATATCTTTGATTTTGTCTCTGGGCCTGCAAAACCCAAACTATTTACTGTCCAGTTCTATATGAAAGAGTTTGCCCAGCCTTGGTGACCTCAGAATGAACCCCATGCCCCTTAAGCACTAAGTAAGGTGCGAAAGGAGGTTTGTTTAAGTGCATTGGTTCTCCCGGTGCAGTTGCAGGACCACAGCTCCTCTGTGTCAGGGGTCACCAGGCTGGGCTCTGCTTGTTTTGTTCAAATGGGACAATAACTCTGCTTTTGTACGGAGAATACATGCAGATTATATTCATGCTGCCGCAGTTGGGTGGTGGTCCTGGTTTGGAGAGAGGCTTGCTTTGTTTTGTATCAAGTGTGGAGGTGCAGAGGGAGGAGAGAATGGGAAGTAGAGGCTTATCCTCAGCATTAACGTATGTCCTGCTTAAGGGCTTCCCTTGTTCAACAAATCTGAGAGCCAAAATTTATCTTATTCCCCTTGTTTTGTTATTTTGAAGACTGAGATTAAGACCAAAGTAAAAGAACTCTAATAGTTGGAACAAAGTCTGCAGGAACCTAAGACACTATACAAAGCCTGGGACTTTTTTGGGGGAGGCTAATCTTCCCATCTGGGGTAAGGTGCAGGAAGAATACTTGACATAAATGGTTTCTGCTCATTTTGAAATGGAGACAAAATGATTTTTTGAAATATTCAAACTAAAAAGCTACCTAAGTTGCATTTTGGAAAATTTCAAGGAAGAGTGTGTTCCTTCACCAGAATGATCATATTCCTCTCTCATAGTCACACAATGTTGAAGATCTAACTAAAAACAAAACTGTGTATTCTAGTGTACGCTTGTTTTGGTTTCCATAGTTTATACTCTGCCAATCTGGCTGACTTTTCTAGGCTGGGGCTCTGGGGAAGGGAGTGCAACAGGGAAGGCAATACTTTGTGAGATGTGATGTTTTGGAGTCTGGTCCTTAGTTTTGTAGATTCAGTGATATGATTTCTCTTTTCATTCAGGTCTGATCAGGCTCTTGGGCAATGACTCACAGTAATTCAACTCATAAGGAAAGGATTTATAGACCAGACGCTAGTTTGTTACTTAGCACTGGGAGAAGAACTTGTCATGAGACCCAGGGCTGGCTGATTCCTGCCATTGGAAGAGCTCTCTCTCTGCAAGGGTGAGTTGGCACAGGAGGCCAAATTGAAGTTGTTAGCAAGCTGTGCAATGGACTTAGAGACCTGGATGGTTTTTAAGGCTATTTGCATCACACCCTTAATAGGCCTTTAGTACATTTCTACCTAAAGAACTTGGATTTATTTGGACCAGGGGGCAGTAAACTATGGCCAGTGGGTTGGCCACCTCTTTTCGTATGTGACATTTTATTGAAACACAGCCATGCCCATTCATTTCTGCATTGTCTGTGGCTGCCTTCTGCAACAGAGACCCTATGGCCACGAAGACTAAGAGATTTACTATCTGGCCCGGTACAGGGGTTTGCTGACCTCTAATCCATACGAATAGTTTTCAAGCTATAGATGTGACCTATTATTGGTTTTAAAATCAATTTAAAAAATTATAGCCAGTATTTTATTTCAGACAGAATAGAAAAGAATAGAAAATAGTCTTTTTTTCAAGTTAAGTATTATTTTATGAAACCATTGTTTTTGTATGTATACACACAGAAATGTGTATGTGGACCCTGGCTCACGGTGTAAAATATTTTTTCTCATTGACGGTCATGTGAAATAAAAAAGTTTCAAAAACACTGCCCTAGAAAACCTGCCTTTCCTTAGATGATTCTGAGAAGCACCGGGTAAGTCTAACTTTCAGATTCCTCTTTTTATTCTTTGTAACTTAATGATAATAATATTATCCAGAACGTCATCATTTCAAATGTCTTCAGCACAAGATCCCCATGAAATTTTCACACCAAACTTGTGAAAAAGAAACTGTGAATGTTTCCCCCAGTTTAGAGTCGAGAAAGCCAGCACCCCCGGAGTTGAGCTGCCTTGGCCAAGATCACAGTTGTCTAGGACAGGATGTATCTGGAAACCATGTCTTCGACTGGCTGTCCAGAGCCTTTCCTGCCAGGCGCTGTCTTTCCAGAGTCTAAGAACCTTCTCCCTGTCTGATAATTCCTCAAAAAGGGCTTAGGATTTTAAGGATTATCTTCCTTATATTCTGCCTTATGCTGTGGCTTTGGTATAAAATGCCCTGGAGCTGCCTGTCCCCCAAACCATCTCTTTGGAAGCCCGGGATGTGGCAGCTTCACCCCTTATCACCCCTCTGTGAGGTCACCAAGGACTTACAAAGATAAGGACCCCCACTAAATGGCAAGACTGGAAAGTACGGTGACAATGACCCACCCAGACACCATGATGCCTATGCCTCCCCTGCCTTCCAGAGGTGGGGGAGACACCACCAGGCATGGAGGAGCCAAGGGTTCCCGAGGCATTGGAGAGTAGGGCAACGTCTCTGAGGAGATGCATCTTGGGGACTGGAAAATTCCTTCTGCTCCTGGAGAAGGGAAGCTGGGAGAGGTGGCTGGAGTTGGCTCCAGGCCCAGCCACTGACCTTGAGGGCTCATGCCTCACTGGAGGCCTTTTGCCCACATGACCTTATGTGATAACTGGGTTGAGAAAAGCTGGTGGCCTGTGCTGAGTCTCACAGGTGGCAGGGGCAGAGCTGGGCCTCTAACGTAGGCAATCTGGCTCCTCAGCCCACATTTGCAACCTCTGCCTCTGCGGGCTCTGCCTCTTTTCCAATGCAGAGAGTAAAAAGCTCCGAGACTGTATCCCTCTAGGTTGTGCCGTCCAGCTCACCCAAGTAGGAAACGGGGGGCCAGGAAGAAGTCCACCGGGAATGAGACCCAGAGTTGGCCAGAACCTCCTCTGGTCTGCAAGGACAGCAGGGGAGGAGGGAACAGTTGCCAAAGACAGTCAGGGGATGAGAGGAAAGAATACCAGCAGGGCACACCCTCCCCTCCAGCCTTTGGAAATACAGCCATGAGGCTTCCACCTTTCCTACTGTCACTGTGAAACTTGGAGGAAGACATCTGGTTTGAAGATTGTTAGTCCAATCTTGTGCTGCTATAACAAGATACCATGAACTAGGCAACTCACATACAATAGACGTGTGTTCCTCTCAGTTCTGGACGCTGGGAAGTCAACATCAAGGTGCTGGCAAGTTCAGCGTCTGGTGAGGGCCTGCTTTTGGTTCATAGACGACACCTTCTCACTGTGTCCTCACACGCAGAAGGGGGAAAACAAGCTCCCTCGAGCTTCTTTTATAAGGGCACTAATCCCTTTCATGAGGGCTCTGCCCTCAACCTAATGCCTCCCCAAGGCCTCACCTGTTAACACTATTGCATCGGGGATTAGGTATCAACACACGACTGGGCAGGGCGTGCATAAACATTCATACCGTAGCACAGATGGTGGTGCAAAGCCGACATCCTTGCCTTTTCTTCCCGTAAGTCAGTAGACATAGAGAAGAGAATGAGAACTAAAACACCAGGTCCATTTTGAGCACCTAACGGCTCGGCCCCTGAAAGATGTCGGGGAGTCCAGGAATAGTCCATGAGCACCGGATTCTGCCTCGAGCTCCAGTGTCTTGCCTGGCCAGCACCAATAGCTGCTGAGATGGTGGGGACAGGAGGGGATGGCGGTTCCCCCTCAGTGACCTTCAGCAGACACAGCAGAAGATGTTTTCTCAACATCCCTCAGGGCCTGGCAGGCGGCTAATGCACATACCCACATGGGGGAAGGCCCTGGGCATGGATTTCAGAGGTTGGAGGTTCCTTACTTAATTTTGTGATGACTGCTGTAAACCGGAGGGTGTTCAGGAAAAGGTTAATCAAAGGTGTAGGGCTTAGAGCAGTCACTTTTGTTTAGAAGGATTGAGCCCTTCAATAAGCTAATCAGGGTGATGACTTCTTGAGCGGGAAGTCCACCTGAGCTGGTAGGTTTTTCAACAAGCTTGTTACTGTATCCTAGAGACGGTGAGGTCTCTATTAGGACCCCCAGGAGAGAGGGGCGGGGAGGGAAGAAAGAAACTGAGCTTGTAATCACTGTCAGGGAGGAGGGCAGCGGAAGGAGAGGAGAGACGGCAGGCATTTTCCTCCAGGGCCATGAACTGGAAGCTGTGACTTGGTTTCAGAGGGACAGAGAAGTAGGGAAACCCCTCGGATATCTGCATATTGATTAGATAAGGTGTTCGTGCCTTCCAATGTCTTCTGGGGACACCTATGTCACAGTTCATTTTGAGTTCCAGCAATTCAAAATAAAGGCAAGAGAGAGACCAGAAAGGGGAATGATTTGGTGTTGAGAGGGGGCAGAAGAAAGGATGAGGCGTAGCCTTGAGGCAGAGGCCGATACATGCAAGGATGAGGAGCCGGGCAACAGAATCACCTGCTATGGACTGTCAAAACACTCAGCATCCAGTCATGGAGGAGATACCACTTGACAGTCTTTAACAATAGGGTTAATACTTATTTTTAAAAATTCCCCTGTGACTCTAGATCAAGATTGGTATATGTGCTCAAATAGCAAATGTGCCGCCCCACCATCCATCTACCAATTCACCCACCCACCCTCATCCATCCACCCACCCCACCATCCATCTACCAATTCACCCACCCACCCCTCATCCATCCACCCATCCCTCATCCATCCATTCATCACTCATCCATCCATCCCTAATCTATCCAACTAATCAAGTATGCTTCAGAAGACAGGCGCTGGGGACACAGAAACGCGTGAGACATACTCCACATGCACAAAAACTCACAGGAGACAGGTGCATGAATAATTACAATGAAACTCCCTTAGCGATATGATCTAGTTAACAACCAGTTACATCAGAAAAGCTGGGTATGGGTGTTAATCCCAAGGCGTGGAAGATGTTTCTTACCTCCACGAAGGCATAGAGCTGTGCATGGCATTCCTTCTCTTGTTTCAGGGCTGGCACAAATCCTTAGGGGCTTGTTAGTTCTGTCAAAGGACTGTGTTTTGTTTCTTTCTCATGACCATCAGACGAACTGGGGCTGCTGGTCCAGCCCAGCCAGCACTAAGTTCAAGGACTGGTAATGAAGGAACCCCAGGGAAGCTGTTACCAATGGGTGTGTTTATAATAACAAGACACAGTGACGTTAATTCAGTTTAGCAATGATAATTCCTTAGTAAGGAGTGACTGGAAATTAATGCTTGAACCAAATACTAATTGCACCTGCAATTAATTTAAGGTGGGGCGTGTGTGTGTGTGTGTGTGTGTGTGAGAGAGAGAGAGAGAGAGAGAGAGAGAGAGAGAGAACATATGCACACTCAGGTATACAGTGATACAGTGTCTGGATATATAATAAGTATACGTGTATAAATATATTTTATGGAGATGTGTCTGAGCTTAAGTCAGCCCTTTAGCAAACCAAATATAATTTTGTACATGCAAAACAGTTTTTTAAAAAAGCATAGGTTTAGCTCTTAAAAATCATTTTCATTAAAATTTGGAAATCCAAAGAGGAGTATTATATATAGCTATCATTTACTAAAGCCCTACTATAATCCAGACTCATTTCATATTCACAACTTTCTGGAATAGGTTGACCTCATTTTGAAGATAAACAGACCTCAAAAAAGGTTAAGTTTAGTATTTTCCCACACAGCTAGTAATTACCAAAGGGGCTATTTGAGTCTAGTTTGCCTCATTTGGGGGTCATTTCTCTTCTCTCATATTATGCTGCTTCGTCCTATAGAGAGAGAGTTTTAGCCAAAGGATGCAACCCCCTAGGCCTTTAGGACTCTAGTGTCTGGCATTGGTAGACCATGGAGGCCTTGCAGAATGGATCTGAACAGGGTTGTCCTCACAGAAAAGCCAATGCAGTATCCTCACATGCAGCCAGACGACAGTGTCTACAAAGAGGAAGCCACTTGTCTACCCCCCAGGTTGTCAGAGTGTGCCATGCCACTATTCAAGCCTTACAGAGTGTCACTCTTAGGAAGATGAGTTTAAAGAATGACTTCTCTACTCTCAACGCCCTCATACAATTTGAAGAGAGAGGGAATTTCAGGACACACTCCCATGAAAATATATATCTAAGGACCCACAGATACATAGGGAAGAAAAAAAGGCCTCTCTAGAACTCATACTTAAAAAACAGACACATAGGGTGGAATTATTTGTGTCCCAAATGATCATTCTATTTAATAAGAATTTCCTACATGACAGTAACAAGCTTCTCTAGCATTTTTCAGATATGACTGGAAAGATAGATGGGCTTTCTCTCCTCTGGTTCAAGAGTGTTGCTCTTGGATAATGCAAGGTGCACTGTGATACAGAGAGCCCTGCCAGCTCTAGCTATGCGCCCTGCACTGCTCGAGGGCGAGGGGATTCAACAATGGAGTCTGGCCGGTGGGATCTGATCTTGGGCTGCTTCCAGGTGAGGGGGTTGTTGATCAGTGGTCTTCAGGAGCAGAGCATGTTTCACTGGAAAAGCAGGAAGGAACAGCAGGGCATGGCACTGTGAGGTCCAATGTGGGCATGAAGGATGCCAAGGAGCATGCCTCCCTGATTGGAACGGATCAGCCAGAGAGGACACGTGGCATGTAAAGGAGGGTCACCCCAGCCCTGGAGCTCAGTTCTGCAGCCTACACCCCCTGGTCCCACACCTCTCCCTCTGCTCCTTGTGGCAAAGCTCCCACGTTCCTGGAAATCTCACTAAATCAACTCAGGTAGCTTCTTTCCTCCTCCCTGCACCGAAAGTTCTTTTCCTTCCCTCTTGTTATGCAAAGCTCGTCTCTCCTCCTCCACTGGGATCCTTATCACATGAGACTTGATATTATAACATTCCAATTTGTGTCCTATATTCTCTGCTAGAGTATAGACTCCATGAGGGAGCGTGTGGCTCTGCCTTGCTGACGCATCTCCTGTGATACCTAGCACGGACCCTGGCTTTTGTCTCTGTATGCTCAGAGCAGAACATGGCACGCTGCATAGTAAGGTGCCACCAGCTCTTAAGGGAATGAAAGAAGCATAGGTGCCCGAACAAGCCTTTTGTGCCTGCGTGGGTGATGTGCCGATGGACTGATGTGGAAGAAATTGGTCATCCTGTCAGATGCTTTCAAATACAGTAATATCTGGGCTTTGCCCCAGGCCTTGACAGGGCCAATGTCCTCACACCTTACAACTTTGCAGGTCTCTTAACCTGGCGACCTAAGACAACAGGACCCTCCTGACGGATCAGCCCCACCCAGGACCTGGGCACATAGGGGTCCTGGGATGTACACTTAGCACTTCAGCATCAGGCCAGGCTGGGCCGGTCCCTCCCAAATCCTGAGACTCTGGTCTAGTGACTGAGTGTCCAGTCATCTACTAAAGCCTCTGTCCTGTCCTCCAGTTTCCAAATAGATGGAGGCCTGGCCCTGAGCACCAGTCTCCCTGGGCCTGCCCTGGGCATCCCTGGCATACCCCTCGTGCTTCCTCGCATCGCTCCAGGTGCGTCTGGTACATCTGCTGACCACCTGGCCCATTCCTGGTTGTCTTGGGGACAGCTCCTAACCTAGGCATTGGGTTTGAACAGATGCCAACCCTGTTGCAGGCATCTGTCGGAGACACCTTGTGACAGATGCCGAGATCGAGCAGGCCGCTGTGAAGAGCCCTGGCATGCTCTCAAGGCAGGAGGATGGTGTCAGCATTAGGCATTAATAATAAAAGCCCGGAATCTTCCGTGAGCTCTACAGAGTGATAGGCTGGAACTGTGCCATGCATCTTTCTCTAGAAGAGTCCCCCTTTCCTGGCCCCAGGGGCAGATGCTCACCTGTACCTGGCCTGGGCCCACACTTGCCCCCTGGACTTCCACGTAGGGTCAAGGGAAAAATCAACACCTTGGAGATCATCTGAGCAGGGCTCAAGTTTCCATCCTGGCATGTGCCCTTGGAAGAGTTCCTTTACCTCCTTGAGCCTCTGTCTGCTCCACTGCAAGAACGTGGATTTTTATGTCTCCCCATAGGGTGACAGTAACAGTTAAATGAGATATTCTGCGTTCAGAACCGGCACAGTGCTTAGCAGGGAGAGCACGTTACCAACGTCCCCTCCCCTCAGCTGCTCATCTCCGCACCCTTTAGGACGTGGCCAAATCCAGGATTTTCTAAAAAGCTTTCATCTGCCAAAAATACATTTTTAACTGTTCTGGAATTCTGTCAGATTCAGAAGCAGGGGCATTAGCAATACAAGTTGAATTTTCCGACTAGAAGGAGTGCTCTTAGTGGCAGCATATTGTCAGCATTTAATTTAGCGAGTTAGGTCATTTGGGAACCTGCGTGTCTAAACAGCGACCCTTGGGGCGGATGATATTCAGGGCTGAGGCAGCCTTAGGCATGGGGATGAGGATTTCAGAGAGGGAGGCAGGCGCAGGGGGAGGGACACACACCCTCCTCACCTGTCACAGGGCCTCTGACAGGTGCCAACCCTGGCAGCTGCTGAGATCCAGGTGGGGATCCCGTGAAGACCCCCGGCGAGCTCTCCAGGTGGGGGGATGGCGTCAGCACTAATCATTAATAATAAAAGGCCAGAATCTTCCACGAGCTCTAGAGAGCGAGAGTCTGGAAATTTGGTCTATTTTTAACACCAATTTTCTCCCGGCTTTGCTTTCCTCTCATATATAAAGATGACCTCAAATGCAAAAATATGATTCCACCACAGTGGAGGAGAGCCAGAGAATTTCCAGCTGATTAGACTTGGGAATTTTTCCTGTTACTGCTACAGTTCAATAGATATTGGCAAATAGTGTAACCTGCAGGGAACCAAACAGAGTGTGGAAGAGCCTGCTCGGTTATAATTAGAAATATACATCATGCTCCTTCCCCAAAGAGCCAGAGAGTGGTATTTAAAGGGACAGTAAGGCACGGTACATGGACAGCCTTGACTCAGCAACAGTTAAGAACCGCCTTATAAATTATTATACATTTGCAAATGTAGTTAACGCTCTTTCTCCCTAATTTCTAATAATGCACCGTAGCCTAGTTGATGTGAGGCTCTCAGAGCTGGATCTAGAGGCATGTGAGCACAAGATGGTTACATTTCAACAGCAAATTACCTTCCTCAGTGTACAGCCTTTTTATCTGCAGTTTGTATTGCGCCTGCCTGTACTGATGAGAAAGATGATTATCTTGTCACTTAAGAAAAAATGAGATAAACATATTTAAAACCCATGCATATAACAAGTCCTATTCATTTCCTGGGCTGTGATGAAGGCAGTAGGAAGGTAATTTCCTTATCTGTAAACAAGTCGGTCCAATTCAGCCGCATTAGACAAACACTGACTGAGCACTAATGCAGTGCTGGCCCCTGGCTGAGGGCAGAGGGCAGAGGGCAGAGGGCAGAGGGCAGAGTCCAGAGGGCAGACGGTGGGGGCTGGGTGGGGAGGATAAACCAGTCCAGCCTCACGGTCTAGTGCATGGACTCTGGGGTCTGACAGATGGGATTTGAAGCTTTCCTCTGCTCCTTCCTAACTTCATAACCTTGAACAAGCTATGTAACCCTTCCTAACCTTGGCTTCCTTATTTGCAAAGTGGGGATAAAAATAATGCCTAGGTTTTTAGGGTGGTAGATATGAGATAAGGCTCCATAACCATTAGCCAGTAACATTGGCACTGGGCCCAGCCTGGAGCAAGCGCCTATGACAGGGGAAAGCCTGCAAGTAGGACATTTCAGTATCACATAGTAAGTCCTATGGTAGCACTATATTCTGTCATATAACGGCTACTCTGGGGCTTAAGAACTAATGCCCAGTTTCCTAGAGCCGGCCTCTGGCTGACTTCCTAAAGGAGGAAGAAGAGAGAGTCAGATGGAAAGAGCATCAGAGATACAGGAAAAAACTTGAACAGGAGTGGACAGGCACTTAGCAACACAGGGAGCACGGAGATGACCACAATCCTACCCATAGGTGCTCCCAGGTGCTGTGAGGCTGACGACAGAGAACAGCAGGCGGGGAGCTTACCAAGAGAGGCAGAGCTGGACGAGGTAAGCAGGAAGCAGTAAAGTGGCAACCATTTAAGCAACTGAGCATTTGCTCATTAAATACTTTGAAGGTCCAGAGATTTTGATAGAGAGCAAAGCTGCTCAATAAAGACAAGAAAAAGACTTTGGTTTTCTTGAGTTTCTTGACACAGAGCTATATTTGTAATGCACCATGTATGATCATGAATTTATTCTGTAATGCTGTGGTCTCCAGCCCCTGGGCCGCAGAGCTCCACCGCCACCCTGCCCCATCCGTGGAAACATTGTCTTCCATGAAACCGGTCCCTGGTGCCGAAAATGTTGGGGACCGCTGATGAAACGTATTGGGAGTTAGTACAAGTGTAGCCACAGTTGATGTCTCAGCAGAGCTGTACAGGGCTCGAGCTGAAGGCACTGCTTTAGGACACAAGAAGAAAGGGCAGACCGACCCTCTTGGTCTGGGATAGCTAAACACAGGCACAGAGATGGGGCTGGGAGCCTGGCCTTGGTCTTCCTGTGCTGGGCAGGGGAGACTCAGCACAGCTTGTCTTCCTAGGCAGCAAAGGGAGAATGGGACTGTCAATACAGGGCAGTTTCTAGACGGTGGCTTATCCTGTGTCTGTGGATGGGTAGAATAACCCTCAGGCCCAAAGACATGCTGTGTGAGGGGCCACTGGGCCAGAGAGGACTGAGTACTTGAATAATAATCTTGAACCTTAGCCCCCAGTGCCTCATTAGCTGGATCCCAGCTGAGAAGGCAGACTCTAGCAGAATTATTACATTACTGATCTTAAGGTATCAGAAAGTCTCAAAGGAGAGAAGCTGTAGAGGTATACATGCATGGGAAGACTTTATACTTTCTATGCAAATACCTAATTGGAAAGTCTTGGAAATATTAAAAGACTATATGCATATGCATTACAAAAATCACTGAAAATAAAGTAAGTTGAACAATAGGCAGTGTGTGAACCTTTTTTTTTGGTCAGGATGACCCAAAGTGGGAAGGGAAAGGAATTGTAGTAGGCAGCCTTGAGAAATGGCCCCAGCGAGCCCTGCCTCCTGGGACTTGTGCCCTGGTGTAGTCATCTCCCAAGAGTGTGGGCTGGACCTGGTGACATGCTTCTAGTGAGTAGTATGTGGCAAGAAGGAGGGGACGTCACTTCTGAGCCTACGTTATAAAAGACCATGACTTCCACCTTTCTAGTGCTCTCTCTCTCTGTCTCTCTGTCTTTGTCTGTCTGTCTGTCTATCTCTCTCTGTCTGACCTTCTTGGTTTGCTCACTTTAATGAAGCCCACTGCCATGCTGGAGATGCCCAAGTGTGAAGAAACACAGGACGGACTCCAGCCAACGGCCAGTGTGGGACTGAGACCCTCATTCCAGCAGCCCACGAGGAGCTGAACACTGACAGCCTGTGAGTGAGTTTAGCAGCAGATCCTACCCCAGTCTGGTCGTAAGGTGACTCGCCCTGACCCACACCTTGACTGCAGCCTGGAAGATTCTGAGCCAGAGGACCCAGCTACGTCACAGCGGGTTCCCGACCCACAGGAACTGTGAGGTAACTGCCGTTCACCACTGTGGTGCTACACTTTGGGGTGCTTGGGTGCGCAGCCATAGATAACCAACACAGGAACTGGCGTCCATCGGTCAGTGCTGCGGGGGCGTTCTGTGGTGTATCCTGTTTAGTTCCCTATTTCACTTCTGAGAAAGCTGTCTGTTCAAGATTACAGAATGTTTCAGAAATTTGCCTAAGGTCAGCCGGCTAGAAAGTAGCAGAACGTTGCAAACCAGGACTAGGCTGGCTCCCAATGTGTGTGCCAAGTCCGGGGTACCAGGTGGAAAGGAAAGAGTTCCCCAAATTAAAGATTGTCTGGGGGAGTCAAAGGCACCCTCAGAAATGGGTGCACTAAAAGGCCTACCTGCCCCCAAATGTCTTTCCTGCTTCTTTTTCAGTGCCATGGGTCACAGTTTGGGGTTAGAGCCTTAGACTATGAATTACATGCAAATTCATCACCTCCTTGTCACCTTGCTATGACACAGGTCCCTAGGAAGAAGGCAAGCAAAGGAGCTGTGAAGGGGGCAAAGGGGAGAAGACAACACAGGCAATGTGGGCACCAGCTCGGGGTCAGGCACAGGTGGGGTGCCAGGGTCGGGGAGAGGCCCTCGTGCAGGGCAGAGTGGGCAGAGTGGCTGGGAGCATCCTCACCTGGACAAGTAAGCAGGCAGCTGAATGGAATCATGGGGACAGGGAACCAGGGACAAACTCTGCCCCTATTTAACCTCTGGCCCATGCTCTGAAAACAAAAAAATGTGAAAACTTTCTCCATGAGGATACAATACTGTCCCCTTAACCGTGGTTTCACTTCCCATGGTTTTGGTTACCCGCGATCAACCTCGAGCTAAAAATATTAAATGGAACATTTCAGAAATATTCACATAACTTTTATTACAGTATGTTGTTATACTTGTTCTATTTTATTATTGGTTATTGTTGTTATTAATAATCTCTTACTGTGCCTAATTTGTAAATTAAACTTTACCATAGGTCTGCATGTATAGGAAACCCTAAATGAGGGGTCAGTACTAACTGCAATTTCTGGCGTCCGCTGGGGGTCTTGGAACACATCCCCCGAGGATAAGGGGGGACTACTGTAATGCCACTATCAGTCCCATAAGGACTGACTCATTCATCAGCTGTGTAGGAATCACACACAGGATCTAAACGTTTGACAGGATCCCACCCTCAAAAGGAACAAGGATTCCAAGGGGGACTATCATTTCATTGTGTTCTTCTCCAGCATGGATTCTGGCGTCCCAGGTAAAACCGAGCAGGTAAAGACAAACAAAGGCTGGTTAGGGGCATGCTAGGACACTGTCCAGGCAGGAGACTCTCACAGGCTTCCAGCTGCAAAGACTCACCATTTAATGTCGTCCCAGGCTGGTGTAGGGATTGTGTCTAAAAAGCACACAGCCTAAAACTGAGCCCCTCAAGTAAAGGCAGCTGACAACATTTCTGTGCCTCAATATTATTATAAAATATCTGACACGGAGATATGTATAAAGATACTAATGATAGCAATAAAACTATGTACCCACAACCCAGCTTTGTTAAATCGTACTGTTTTTTCCATATTTGCTTCAGATTTTTATCAAGAAATAAAACAGTACAGTTGAAGCTCACTTTGTAACTGCTCTAAGGCCTTTACTAACCCTATGCCCCAAAATAACCACCATCTTAATGTTGGGGACATTATTCCCACGCAGATTTTCATACTATTACCATATACACATGTGTCCGTGAACCATATATAACTTAACTGGCATGATTTTAAACTTTGTATTAGGGAGATCATGCTGTATGTAAACTTTTGTAAGTTTATTTTTTATTTTTATTTTTTTAATGTTGTTTTAGAATTTGTATTGAGATTTTCCATATCGGTAAATGTAGCTCTAGTTCATTCATTTTAACTACTTTCCGTTTTGTGACTGTTTCACACTTTTTTTGATAATCCATTCCCCTGTGGATAAGTATATAGGCTTTCTTTTCTTTTCATTCTTTTTTGGGGGGTTCTTTTCATTTCTGCTAGTCTACATAATGCAATAATGAAATCTTCTGCATGGCTCCTTGTATATATGGGTAAGAGTTTCTCTATGAAAAGGTGGAATTGACGAGTTGTAGAAGATGCACGTTTTCAGATTATTACATGTTGCCATAGTGCTCTTCAAAGTTGCCCCACTAATTTAGACTCCTACTGCCAACAGTGAGAGTTCCCTTCACCCCTGGCTTCTCCAGCCTTTCTTTGCATGACGTGGTTTCCTGATGTGAGCCCCACCGCGGTTGTTCCCCTCTGATTACTCCCTGGTTGGTCAAGGTCCTTCCTAACCATAGCACTCAGGACTGGATGAGATGAATTTGGATATGGTCTGACACCTGCAAAACTTGTTGGGACTCCCTCTTCCCTCAAGTTGGGCAGTGAATTTCTTCTGAATTTTTCCTAAGGACCCATCACTTCATTTTAAGCAACCACCTCCTCTGTGGCTCATATTGTGCATTCTCTCACGGTTCATTAAAGTACCCGTGGCCTGGAAGCTCATAAAAATAGTCCTACAGCTCTGTGCCATTAATTCCTAACCATTTCTGGAATTGAGAACTTTCTGAAAATCAAATGAGAGCTGTAGACACACACTCGCACAGGCACACACACACACACACACACACACACAGCATTTTGCATGCAATTCCAGAAGGTTCGTTGACATCTGGAGCAAATATGTGGCTCCCAGGTTAATCCTGCCCTGGGCTGTGTTGAAGGATTCAGGGGGAAGGATTGGAAAACAGTTTGCCCTGCTGAAATATATTTAAACGTGGGGCTATTAGGCAAATGCCCCAATGTCTTAAAGGCTTGTAGGATTTTTAATAAATCTGAATATGTTTTTAGAGTTGTTAATATTGTTTTAATATCGAATTCCAACTCTATTCCATGATGCAGCAGTGTAGAATGGAAAGAGTTTAGACTCAGGAGTCGACAGAGCCAAGTTCGACTCTGCTCTTTCTTGTTTGAGTGAGATGTATCAGCGGTCCCCAACCTTTTTGGCACCAGGCACCAGTTTCCACAGATGAAGTGGCAGGGATGGCGCTAAGGCAGTGATGCCAGCAATGGGGAGTGTCTGTAAATACAGAGGAAGCTTTACTTGCTCACCCGCCACTCACTTCCTGCTGTGTGGCCTGGTTCCTAAGTTTCATGGAAGGCGATTTTTCCAGGGACCGGGGTGGGGTGGTTGGGGCAGGGGTGAGGCACAGCTCAGGCAGTGATGTGCGCCCCGGTTCCGAACAGGCCATGGCCCGGGGGTTTGGGAGCACAGATACAGAACCTCGGTTTTCTTATCTCTCAAATGGATTCATATCTCAAAGTGTTCTTGTGAGAGTTGATCGAATCTATGCCAATGTCTGGAGTGTGCTAAATGTTTAATAAATGCTGGCTTTTTCTGCTCCATATTAGCCCTTTGAAACTCGGCTAGCAGATCTACAGAAAGAAGCTGAAATTAATATTTCCCTGGGCTGTCGTAGAGCTTTAGTGAGATGGCATATATAGTATTTCCAGTGCAGAGTGGGACAGCCATACATGCTAATTTCGCTAGGTTTTGGGGAGCAAGACAAAATTTAATTTTATTTATTTTCCACATTTGCTCAATATTAAGTTTCTGTACTAACAGGACCTGTGGCTCCTCCGTCACCGATGGCCCCAGGACATCTCGCTGGGATCCCTTGCCTTCTCTCTCCTCCAGGGCTGCGGTTCCCTTTAATGATCACAAATGAATGCTCCCATTGCCTAGTCAGGCCACCTGCAGGCAGAAGAATTATTATCCAGGGTGCTCTCTGGAGGTTTGGGGAAGGTCCTGACTCCCCATGTCTTTCAAAGGCATATATTGTTTCAGACACCTGTAACAATAATAGCCATGAATTATTTATAGATAAATATTAATGCAGCATCCGTATTGAAGCCAAGCACAAATTGAATAGTTTTATCTACATAAGGCCCCAAATAGATTTAATAGAAATTTCCTCCCAAGTCATATATTATTTATTCTTGATATTCAATAAAAATTCACACCAGTGAATATAATGCTTTTGACATCTTTCACTCACAAACATTAGGAAAAAGGTTTCGAGAGAGATTTGAATTATGATTACTAAACCTGTTCCAGTTCTGTCTCTGTCAACTCTGAAACTCCCAGCAAGAATTGCTTTTCTTAAGAAGAGAATTGCCATTTTAAAAACATATATTTATAATGAGAAATCCCCATGCCTCCAACTATACTCCCCTGCCCAAAGCATCTGAAAATGTCAGGGCTGAAAGGGACCTCAGAGGTTAGCCACCCCAGATCCCTCATTTTCCAGGTGCCTGGACAGGTGAAGCAGTGGATCCCAGGTCACTCAGGAAGTTAATGATAATTAAGAAGCAAGACGACATGTCAACAGATGCAATACGACTACTGGTACAACAAGAGAGAGAGAGAAAAATGAAGTCCAAGCTGTTTCTTTTCTGTGTCAAAATACCAAAAAGCTAGATTTATTTGTACTGAAAATGTGGATAACACATGAAAACTGTGTCCTGCCAAATGGAGAATTTCAGGTCAGTTATTTCAAAACAACACACAGAGGAAAGGCAAAGGCACTCCAAAACTTCTCTCTGTATTGAGTTCAGCCAAGCCATTCTGTGAGAGAGCTAGTTAGCTAGCTAGGTGGAACAAACGCACACCACCAAAGTGAAAAGAAGAAGGCCAGTAAAGACATGGGCTAAGTTGTTGGTTTTTCAGTGGCTTCTGGTATTTTTTATAAAGTTGTAATAAAAGTGTGGGTCTTTCATTACATTACCACCAAGGCATTTTAATGGAAAGAGATAAGATGTTCCATCTTACTGACTTAGGGTGGCCTATGGGAAATCTGCCATCCACATAAACATGTTAGCGACATCAATAATAAAACCACTGCTATTCATTCGGCCTGGCAGAATGTATATCTTTCCGTGAGGCCAGTGCCATTCTAAGGACCGTTGACTCATTATTCTCTTTATAAATCCCAGGAGGAGGACATAGTCCCTACCCCAGAGGAGCTAAATATTTAATTTGCAGATGATTCAGACCTGGAAGGTACGCAGATACAATGTACTGGCAGAATCAAGGTTCTAAATGATTTCGGTGGGCTAGATTCTAAACCAAATTACATACAGAGACACAAATAAATGAAGTCCTGTCCTTGGGTATAAAAAAGAAAAAAAATTGCACAGTGCAGGGTAGAGGACCTGATTTG
>CAUYRB010111568.1:0-29088 GCA_963574695.1 Propithecus perrieri | reverse complement strand
CCTTTAACTACAACTATGAATACTTTTTAATTTAAGATTTGATGAGTTCACCTTTACAAGCTCTGGGACTAGGACAGGAAGTAAGATGTGTGATGAGGCCTGATCAAATTAAAAAGCTTCTGCACAGACAAAGAAACTATTACTAGAGCAAATAGACAACATACAGAATGGAAGAAAATATTTGCATGCTATACATCTGATAAATGGCGGATAACTAGAATCTATATAGAACTCGGGAAAATCAGCAAGAAAAAATCAAACAACCCCATTAAAAAGTGGGCAAAGGACAGGAATGGAAACTTTTCAAAGAAGATAGACTAATGGCCAAGAAACATAGGAAAAAATGCTCAACATCTCTAATCATCAGGGAAATGCAAATCAAAACCACAATGAGATATCACTTAACTCCAGTGAGAATGGCTTTTATCAAAAAGTCCCATAAGAACAAATGATGGTGTGGATGTAGAGAGATAGGGACACTCATACACTGCTGGTGGGACTGCAAACTAGTACAACCTCTATGAAAAGGAGTATGGCAATACCTCAAAGAACTAAAAGTAGTACTATTTGATCCAGCAATCGCACTCCTGGGTATCTATATAAAGGAAAAAAAGACATTCTATAAAAAAGATATTTGCACTTGAATGTTTATAGCAGCACAATTCACAATTGCAAAGATGTGGAAACAACCCAAATGCCCATCAATACATGAGTGGATTAATAAAATGTGGTACATGTATACCATGGAATACCATTCAGCCATAAAAAATGGTGATCTAGCACCTCTTGTATTATCCTGGATAGAGCTGGAGCCTATTCTTCTAAGTGAAGTATAACAAGAATGGAAAAATAAACACTACATGTACTCACCATTAAATTGGTACTAATTGATCAACACCAACATGCACATATGGAAAGTAACATTCATAGGGTATCAGGCAGGTAGGAGGCAGGGAGAAGGGGATAGGTAAATTCACACCTAACGGGTATGATGTCTGCTGTCTAGGGAAATGGGCATGCTTTTAAGGTGGTACAAAGACAATTTATGTAACCAAAGAATTTGTACCCCCGTAATACTCCGAAATAAAAAATAAAGAAAAGAAAATGAGCAGAGTATTGTTTAAGAAGACAAGGGTTGTTGAAAACAACCTGGAGGTTAAAAAGATAATAGAACAATAATAATAAAAAAAAGATTTGATGGGAAATTGAGATTCAGAGGTATTACTAGAAGGATGATATAATTCAGCTTAGGTTTTTCTTGATTAAAAACATTATTTGAAGTCTTAAGAGATGTAAAAGTTTCAGTATCTTCAAAAAGTATTCTAATGTCAAATTAAGAAACCTTGTAAACTGAGCTACTTAAATATATTCATGGGGTTTGTTTATACAGTATTATAACATGAGATTAAATGGGTTTAAATGTGCTATTTCAATGTCTATTCAGATGTGGTTATTTGCATGACAGATAAATACACTCTTGCCACTTATAGAGCAATGGCAGAAGTATAATAAATGTACACATTGAGGTTTCCAGAGATATATTTTTCTCCACAGCAGATTTAGTAGGCATGCTAATAAAGTTTTAACAGTGCTTGGTGGAATGTTAAAATTAATGCAGAGTGCCTGCTCTTTCTGCTAATATAAACCAGAAACTTCTCCAGATGCCAAGCCATTGGTAGTTCCCAAACTTGCTTGCAATCAGCTTGTATACTTCAATAAAAATAAATGTGAAACATATGAATGTGTCTCTGTCTCACCCCTAGAGATTATGACTTAATTGGTTTGGGGTGGAGATTATGATTTCATTGGTCTAGGGGGGTAGGGAGTGGAGCTGTGTTTTGAAATTTTCAAAAGATCCCAGAGTGATGCTAATGTGCGTAACAGTATGGGAACTTCTGCATAAAGTAATCATTTTTCTTTTAAAATGTTTTCCCTCACCTGCAGCAAGAACAATTTTCCAGTCATTAGTGAAACTGCTAATTCTGTAATGAAACAAAACCAAACCTCCATTCCTTTCTGTAAATAGAATTACCAGGCCAATTCCAGAAAGCTTTACAGTAAAGTTAATGTTGCATGAAATTACTCAATTAAAGATTTTTTAAAGGGGAATTTTATATTTGTTATGATAGAAATATTTATTAATAATATATCTAATTTTCAAATTTTAGCAAATTTTATAGAAATTCTATAGGATTATTTATTTTTGATCTACCTATCTGGGAACTGAAAACTACATTACATAGATCAGTGCCCTGAGAAGGACAATCCTTTGTATACATATTTCATTTACCCATTCAATCATTCATCCATTCATTTATTCATGTATTAGTTTATTACATTCTTCAGTCTTTGATCAATGGCTACTATGTGGCAGTTCTTATGTGAAACACTATAGGAAAAAAAGAAATGAAAAACGCTATTGGTTTTTAAATTTTTTGAAAATTCTGCTACCCTTTGGCACAGTAATAGTAAATAATTCAAGGGAAACAGTAACAGATGAGCACAAAATGTATATATAAGAATGTTAAGCAGCACACAAATTACACTAGAAATTTCAAAAAAGGAAAATTTGAAAATTTTAGTAAATCCATATTTAGGGATGTAGGAGGCAGTTAGCACTTTTTTTTCCAATAGTCCATATTCAAGTATGTGAAATAGTTCTTATCTAAGTATTCAAGAAAAACTCTTGTGATCTGTTAATAGCTCTAGCTTTAAATTTGGATCATATATTACATCAGGTTCTGTGATAAATCCTTCACATATATTATCTCATGCTAATCTTCATAACAATCCAATTAGGTAGGTTTTATTAGCCTCATTTTATATGCAAGAAAATTGAGGATAAGAGAAATTAACTGACTCTTCAATGTCATATACCTATTAAAGAGCTGAGCTCAGTTTGGAAGGCCGAAAGCATATATTCTTAACTCTTTTTCTGTGTTCTTAAAGAACAGAAGCAGAATATATAATTTTATAGATGGTAAAATCAAAGTTTAATTTTATATAATAAATATTTTATTATAAGAGATAGTTAGTAATTTCTACCCTCATTTTTTCCTCTCTTTTTCTCTTTTTTTATACTTTATATAACAATATGGATTGAATTTATAATAAGGAAAGCAAAATAAACATATATGCAAAGAGTACCTGTGCTCTTCAGGAGTTTTCCATCTATCTGAGGACAGTAACTCTCCCATCCTGGCCTTGCTCACCCTGGCGTCTGCAGTAGAGAAGGGCAGACCTCATCTCCTGTCATCGGCAGCAACTGTGTTCCTGGCCAGGTTCAAAACCTAGGGGGGAATAAGAAGTGCGACAGGTCAAGTCCTATGCGGCTGGCTGGTTTCACACTCTTGGTCCTTGTGAAAGTAGCCTTCCTGGATGGACCTGGTAGGTGAGGAAAGCCAATTCTCTTTATGCTTATTCTCTGGCTCCATCACCCAAACAATTAGTCAGCACTTTCTTTGCCTCTAGAAGTCTCCAGTCCTCTGTCTGTTTACTTCAGTTATGAATTAGGCACCTAACCTTGGTATTTTCCATAGATCACTACCTCCATCCCTTCCCTGAAAGAAGGGGTGGGGGCTATGATTATGGCAACAACTTTCTCTAAAGAAATTTCATCATCAATCCACTTCTTTTTGTGTCCGACCTCTTTTTCACAACCTTCATCTGATTTATGGTTCTACCAGGATACAGGGAAGAATTTCTTGGAAACATTCAAATTCTGCACATGGAAGTGAGGGGTTTATAGTCACTTTTTGGTATTCTGACACTTATACTGTGGAAAACTCATTCAAAAGTGGAGAGGGAAGCATCCTGTTTGAACTCCAATTATGTAAGTGCAATGATAAAATATATATATAATATTTTGAATACCAAGAAGGAAAACTTATTTTCCCACAGGTGGACTATAGATAATCTCTCCAGGCAAATATATATTTTTCACCCCTCCTGCAAAACACACACATTTTGGGCTCTCACATTCATCATTACTAAGGTACCTGAGAATTGATTTCATTTTAAAAACATGATGAGAGAGGAAAACATGGCGGATTAGTGGTGACCTCCTGGCTCTCTGCTCCCAGAGTAGGAGGTGATGAATACAGACAGCTGTACACGAGTGCATCACTCTCCCATAAGAACAGCAACAACGCGGGACAAGCAGCACTGGAAAATGAAAAAAAAAAAGGTGAATTGGAGAATCGACCACAAAGTCTGGAGAGTGCGAGATATACAATAGGGAATAGAGCGTGGGACGACCGCGCCCTTCGGCTGGCCAGGGCAGTGTGGTCTGACCCACAGGAGGACGACTCTTCCTCCACCAACCTCCACATCCATTCGGGCAGGGAAGCGCCTGAAGTCAGTGCAAAGTTGTGGCATGGGATGACAGGCTATGTGGAGAAGAGACAATAGCAGGAAACATTTTGAACTCTCCAATGCTCTGTGCTAGTTCCGCACTGGGAGGGGGAGGGACTGGTCTGAGTGGACTCTTCCTGGGTGGGCAAGAGGGAGTTTGCAGAAAGGCACCTCGCCTCTGGTGGTCACCGGGACCAGAACAAAGGAGGTGAATGCCGAAAGGGAGGCTCTGCCCCTGGAAACTGCTGAAGATTCGGCTGGCACAGGGTGGCACGAAGCGTGCAGGACCCTCTACTGGACTGACGTGAGACTGAAGGTCAGGGAAGCAGTGGGGACAGCCGGCGGCTCGTTGAGACAGCCTGCCAAACATAGCACCTGCAGCGCCCTGAGCAGTCGCCTGCAGCGCTGGCTCTCTGTGGGTGGGCAGCCGCCATTTCGGGGATCCATAGCCTAGAAACACTGTGGCACATTGCGGTTCTAGACACCACCCCTTCCCCAGCCCAGCATGGCAAGCTCAGGCACTGGTCTCAGGCAACGTCCCTGCCCCTGCCTGACAGAGCAGGCCGCCCTTGGAGGAGGGGAGTAAGAGACAAGCCGCTTTCTGAACATTCCTCCCCCAACCCAGCCGCTTACCTTTTCACTCCTGCAGGACAAGCCCTGCCCCGGGAGGTGCGGAGTGAGGAGAGAGGCTGCTTACTGGGCTGAGACCCCCTGGTGGCCTCAGGTGGTGCCCCCCCAACCAAGCTAGTACTAGTACTTCCCACCACAGGACAAACCCTGCCCTTGGAGATGCATAGTCACCAGAGAAGCTGCTTTCTGGGCTGAGTCATGCAACAGCCTGAGGCGGCGCTCCACCCCACCCAGCTGCTTGACTTTCTCTGGGGCAGCGCAGACCCCACCCTTGGAGGAGGGGAGAAATGAGAGAAGAGATTTTCTGGGCTGGGACATGCAGCCCTCTGAGGCAACCCTCCTCCCCCAGCCTGGCAGGAAAAACTCCGCTCTTGGAGGATGGGAGAAGGGAGAAAAGTCTCTTTCTCTGTGCTACTGGCGTGAATCTGAGGGACCTTGGAACTAAGCAAAAGGGGGAAGACTGTTGATTCGGTCCAGGGAGTTGGTTTTGATCATCTGATAAGAATGTAACACTAGGGCTCACCCTTGGCATCCAGGCCACTGTCAGCTCTGGGGCTTGTGGAATAGGAAGGAAAATCCTGACCAGAGTCCTCAGCAGTTGCACCAATTGACACTCCCCACCTGGAGCTGCCTCCCAAGTGTGATGAAAGAGCACTGAATAACATACTAGCAGCTCTCCCCTAGCAGCAGATCAAGCAACCGCAGAAGTATACGCTCTCAGGCTTGCAGATGCCTGTTTCCCTTACCCCACCTAAAGTGGCAGCAGGGCTCCACTTACCCTTGGGAGTGACAAGACATTTCCCAAAGATTGAAGCACTTGTATACCCCATTTGGGGGTTTAGAGCCCAACACAAAGGCAGTGGAATACCTTGATAATCAACTCCTCCACACAAACTACAAGCAACAACAGAGAGGGTAATCCCATAGCTCAACACAGTGTCTTCCATCCCAAACTTTTGGAGGTCAGCGGAGTCACACATGCAAGAGTGATTCACCACCTGGGATCTTAAGCAAGGGGTCCAAAGTCACTAATCTCCTTTGGCAAGAGGTGAAGACAACAGGTCAGAGATAATCCAACAGGCTAAAACACCTATAAGGCAATACAGGATCACAGCGCATCTCCCCAGCACTTTCAAGGAACGTCCCTTTGGGGACTTGGAGATAAAGCCATAAACCAGCCCCGGCACCCCCAGTTCTTGACAAAGTAGGATGAGAAACAATCAGCAAAAGAACACAGGAAACATGAAAGATCAGAGAGAAAAGTCACCCCCAAAAGAAAACATTCAATCTCCATCAATAGATAACAACTTAAATGATATGATTAAAATGACAGGGGAAGAATTTGCAATATGGATTATAAGAAAAATCAATGGAATTGAAGTGAAAATAGAAACCCAACATAAAGAAGCCACAAGAACAATACAGGAAACGAATGAAAAATTCTCTAAAGAAATTGAAATACTGCAGAAAAACAAAATAGAAATCTTGGAAATGAAGGAGGCATTCAAGAAACTTCAAAACACAGTGGAAAGCCTCAAGAACAGAATGGATCACACACAGAAAGGAATCTCAGACCTTGAAGATAATGCCTATGTGCTAAACAAATCAGAGGAAGAAAAAGAACACAGAAACAAGAGACAAAACCAAAACATATAAGAAATGTGGGATTATGTAAAGAAGGTAAATATTAGAATCATAGGCATCCCAGAGAGAGAAGAAGAAAATACACAAGGACTGGAAAACTTATTTCATGGAATACTGGAGGAAAATATGCCTGCCCTGGCCAGAACTCTAGATATCCAGATACAAGGACCACACAGAACTCCTGGCAGACTTAATGTGAAAAGGCAATCACCACGTCATGTAGTTATTAGGGTGACCAAAGTAAACACAAAAGAAGCAATCCTTCAAGCAGTGAGGCGAAAACAGCAGATAAACTACAAAGGAAAACCTATCAGATTAATTGCAGATTTCTCAACTGAAACTTTACAAGCCAGAACAAAACCAAAAGCTGGTTTTTCAAAAAGATAAACAAAATTGATGGCCCTCTTGCCAGATTGACAAGAACTGGAAGGCAAAGGACTCTAATACACTCAATTAGAAATGAAAAAGGAGAGGTCACAACAGACACCATGGAAATACAAAACATTATCTTTGAATACTATAAAAACCTATATACCCAAAAACTACATAATGTGGAGGAAATGGACAAATTCTTGGAAACACACAACCTCTCTAAGTTCACCCAAGAGGAAATAGAATTCCTGATCAGACCAATACCAAGCACAGAAATTGGAGCAACAATTAAAAACCTTCCAGCCGGACGTGGTGGCTCACGCCTGTAATCCTAGCACTCTGGGAGGCTGAGGCGGGCAGATTGTTTGAGCTCAGGAGTTTGAAACCAGCCTGAGCAAGAGCGAGACCCCGTCTCTACTAATATGAGAAAGAAATTAATTGGACAACTAAAAATATATAGAAAAAATTAGCTGGGCATGGTGGCACATGACTGTAGTCCCAGCTACTCGGGAGGCTGAGGCAGGAGGATCGCTTGAGCCCAGGAGTCTGAGGTTGCTGTGAGCTAGGCTGATGCCACAGCACTAGCCTGGGCAACACAGTGAGACTTTGTCTCAAAAAAGAAACCTTCCAAAAAAGAAAAGTCCCAGACCAGATGGGTTCACTCCTGAGTTTTACCAAACATACAAGGAAGAACTCATACCTATACTACAGAAATTATTCCACAACATTGAGAAAGATGGTGCCCTCCCTAACACATTCTATGAAGCCAATATCACCTTCATATCAAAGCCAGGAAAGGACACACAAAAAAATAAAACTACAGGCCAATATCCCTCGTGAATATAGATGCAAAAATCCTCAACAAAATTTTAGCAAATAGAATCCAACAGCATATCAAAAAAATAATTTGCCATGACCAGGTGGGCTTTATACCAGAGATGCAAGGCTGGTTCAACATACACAAATCTATAAATGCAATACACCTCATAAATAAAAGCAAGAACAAAGACCATATGATTCTCTCAGTAGACGCAGAAAAAGCATTTGACAAAGTCTAGCACAACTTTATGATAAAAACTCTAAACAAAATAGGCATAGATGGGACATACCTTAAAATTATTAAGGCTATACATTATAAACCCATAGCCCATATCATACTGAATGGGGAAAAATTGAAACCATTCTCCCTTAGACCTGGAACCAGACAAGGTTGCCCACTATCTCCACTTCTAGTCCACATAGTGCTGGAAGTCCTTGCTACAGCAATTAGACAAGAGAGGGGAATTAAGAGTGTCCAAATGAGGGCAGAAGAGATCAAATTCTCACTCTATGCTGGTGATATGATATTATATTCAGAAAACCCCAAGGATTCAATCAGGAGATTCCTGGAATTGATAAATGAATTCAGTAAAGTCTCAGTATACAAAATCAATACACACAAATCAGAGGCATTCATATACGCCAATAACAGTCAAGCCAAAAATCAAATCAAAAACACATTACCTTTTACAACAGCCTCAAAGAAAATTCAATATCTAGCAATTTATTTAAAGAAAGAGGTGAGAGACATATACAGGGAGAACTATAAAACACTCAGAAAAGGAATTGTAGAAGATGTAAACAGATGAAAAAACCTACCTTGCTCATGGATTGACAGAATCAACATTGTTAAAATGTCCATACTACCCCAAATGACCTACAGAATTAATGCAATCCCTATCAAAGTACCATCATCATTCTTTATAGATCCAGAAAAAATAATTCTATACTTTGTATGGAACCAGAGAAGACCTCGAATAGCCAAAAGAACAAACTGGGAGGTATCAGTCTACCAGACTTCAAGCTGTACTACAAGGCTATACTAACTAAAACAACATGGTACTGGCACAAGAACAGAGATATAGACCTTTGGAAGAGGACTGAGAATCCAGAGATGAAACCATCTGCATGTTGTCATCTAATCTTTGACAAAGCAGACAAAAATATACTCTGGGAAAAAGAATCTCTTTTCAATAATGGTGCTAGGAAAACTGGATAACTACATGCCAAAGGTTGAAACTGCATCTCCACCTCTTACCTCTTACAAAATCCATTCATTATGGTTAACAGACTTAGACGTAAGGCATGAAACCTTAAGAATCTTAGAAGAAAATGTAGGGAAGACTCTTTCAGCCATTGGCCTAGTCAAAGAATTTTTGAAATGGACAAAGGAAATGAACAGAAACTTTTCAAAAGAAGACAGAATAATGGCCAGCAAACATATAAAAAAATTTTCAACATCTTTAATCATTAGGAAAATGCAAATAAAAACCACAATGAGTTATCACCTAACTCCAGTAAGATTGGCCTTTATCAAAAAATCCCAAAACAAAAAATGCTGACAAGGATGTGGAGAGATAGGAACACTCTTACACTGCTAGTGGGGCTGCAAATTAGTACAACCTCCATGGAAAAGAATTTGGAGATACCTCAAAGAGCAAAAAATAGAAATACCATTTGATCCAGCAATAGCACTATTAGGCATCTACCTAAAGGAACAAAAGGCATTCTATAATAAAGACATCTTCACTCGAATGTTTATGGCAGCACTCTTCACTATTGCAAGGATGTGGAAACAACCCAAGTGCCCGTCAATCCGTGAGTGGATTAATAAAATATGGTATATGTATTCAATAATATATTACTCAATTACAAAACACAATGGTGATTTAGCACCTCTTATATTTTCCTGGATAGAGCTTGAGCCCATCCTCCGCAGTGAGGTATCACAAGAATGGAAGAATATGCACCACATGCACTCACCATCAAATTTGCACTAACTAATCAACACTAAAATGCTCACACGGTAGTAATATTCATTGGGGGTTGGGGGGGTTGGGGTGGGTAAACTCAAAACTAATGGACACGGTGAACATTGTAGGAGGGAAAGAGCACACCTAAAATCATGGCTTAGGTGTGGCAAAGTCATAACATGTAACCAAAATGTTTGTATCCCCATAATATCCTGAAATAAAAATAAATAAATAAATAAATAAATAGAATAAAAAAATAAAAACGCTATGATTGACTTACAATAGCCAAATCATATTAATTGTAATTTTTAGGTAGTATTGTCTGTGATTTACTTTTAAATAATTCAGCTATTAACAGTGTGATATCAGATAGATAATGGTTTAGATTACCATTTAAGGAATTGCCCTACCAAAATTCATAGTCCAGGGTAGTCAGGTATATCTTTATCTGAAATATTATCCCCAGCTACCCTTATTTTGATCCACAACAGAGGCTTTGCTATTTTTCTTAACTATAGTTGATTTTCATTTATAAAATTTATGGCTTTTTGGCTAATGATTGTTAGATGTGGGTGCTCCTTAGTGAAATGAATAAATCAGAAATTATATATTATCTGGAAAAAAGATTTTCAGAGATACATTTCTAGTATGCACATAAGAATCTAGCTAGCGTAGTATATGCTCTGTACACTGAGGCATTGCTCTACAGGCTTGATTCCAAACACACAGTTCAGAGGGGTCTTGGTCTCCCATACAAGCAATTTGAATATTGTCACATTTGTCGTGGGCAATCTTTCAAGGAAATTTTTTCAGAGCACACAAAAAGCTAGTATTTTCTGAGCTCACAGAGGTTGTGTAACTATTTAACAAGTTCCTGTAGAATTTGGTTGGAGAGTTAGCTGGTAGTCTAACTAGTTTCAGGTTATTGGGAAACAATTGTCTATCTATAGCCAACCTCACCCTATTAAAGATCAATCAAAAAGAACCTAATGTTATTAGTTCTCCATCCCCAAACTATTTTAGGCCATAACAAACCAGCCAGGAGGAGAGTGCTGATAGGGCTCACAGAGCAGATGGTATTCTAGTTGCATATTGTAAAACAAGTAAAATTTGAGAAGTTGGCAGGAAGTTGTGAAGGGCTATACTGTGGCATGGAAATATTAAATAGATTGTCCCAAGTTGGGAAAGTCCATGGATTACCCATTCAACTGAGGTATGGCTAAAACTTTGCCATTTTAGAGTAAATAGAGGCAAAGGCAAGATTATGAAGGGATCTATATGTTCTACAAAATTGTTTTTCAAACTTTTAAAAACACAACTCTTAGTAAAATATATTGTATTGCATAAGTGTAAACATGGAAAAATTAAAATTTCACAAAAGATTACATCTTACTGGTTAATACGTATTCCGATGTTTTAAAGTCTATTCCTTTTGGTTTACTCTGTTCCATTTTGTTCTATTAAAAATGTTTGTTTTGAGTCAGTAAATTGGTTTTCTGACACATCAGTGGGTCACTGTCACAGTATGAATATTCTGCTCTGAAGACAACACAGTAAAAAGTTGAGAACTACTGAAAGATTTTAAGGAAGTGTTTGACAATTGGAAAGATCATTGTTTTGGTAATATATGGAATGGATTAGAGGCATGAAACTGGAGATGGAGGCAAAAAATAGAGGATTATTATACTAGTCTAGATAAGCAATTGTGAGTGCATGACCTGGACAATAGCTTTGTGGATCGGAGGCAGAGATGATTTGAGATATAAATGGGTAGAATTAGCAGGACTTGCTCACTGATTCTAGGTGAGTGTTTGGTGGTGAGGAGGGAGGTAAAATGAAAGACGGGAAAGATTCAAGAATACTTTCTAGAATAATGGATTGGATAACAAGTGTATATATGGCGGGGGATGGTTCATAAGAAGACAGTATATAAGAGGAGAACCTCAGTTTAGTTTTTTTTTTTTTTATTTTCTTCTATTAAGGGAAGTTTACCATTTTCCCTTGCTCTTAGTGTGTTTTGGGATCTTCCAGGATTCTGTGATTTTCTTATAGAACATATCTTAGGAAGTATACCAGCTATTTAGACCTTAATGATTGTTTGGTTCAATGGATCCCAAATCTGATGCTGCCTAGGGCAGAATTCCTTTGGGTGGAGAATTTGAAGATATATATTGTTTAACAAACTCCCCAGTGGATCTCTGCAGCAGTACTATGTCTGGAATGTTGCTATCACTGCTCTTTTTTTATACATACAAAAACCGATTCTCTGGAATTTACTGATTTCTGAAATCCTATTTGAAGGCTTAGCTGGAAATAAAATCCATCAAATTTATAATTTCCCCCCACTTCAATGCTTTCCTTAAAATCTTCATGCTTTATTAATCACTGATGACCTTGCCTTATATTTTTAAATTAAGACTGTCTCCTTCACTTTAAAACCTTTCTGTACTTTCACATTTTCCCAGTCTTCCTTCTATTCTGTCAGCAAAATGTGCCCTTCTTTATTGATAAGACGCCTCTCCACCTGTTTTCATCTGCCCCTTCCTATTCTGGGATCAATGTAATGTTTCATTTTGCTTTCTAGGATCAATATTTTTCAGATATTCCACCAGCATGGGCTCTTTGGAAACACTTTCTTTGGATTGTTATATTACCCCCATTTCTTTGTTGTGTAGAAACTGCTTTTCTCTTTTGAGTTGGTTAGGTAGAAACAAAACGATCTTTAAGCTTTGGACAAAAAACATATAAAACTCATCTGACTAGCCTAACATGTATTTTAAAAGCTCACTCTTCCCATGGAATTAAAGAACACTAAAGATACACTTTCTAACTATCTAAAATACTAAGGAAAATACTACCAAAGCTTATGTTTGTTAGAAATCTAGTGGTGTGTGTGTGAGAAAGGGAGTAAGAAAGGGAGAGGAAGAGTTACTTCACTCTACTTGCAATTTTGATTTTTTAAAGTGGTAGATAAAATAAACTCCAAAGTAGGGTAAGGTTACAATTTATGAATACTTTAGTGATGTCAGTATAATACACACTGTGGTTTCTAGTGAATTTAAGTTAACGAAGATCAATAAATCAATCTGTATTGTCTATCTTAATTTTGGAATTGTGAGGGAGGGGTTGTGATGATCTAGAAGATAAAAGTGAGAGAATTGAAAAGTAAAAGCTGTCTAGTTCTAATATCTTAGTTCGAGGAAAATAAGTCTGCTGAAGATCAATTATAAAACTACTTGATTAAAGAACCTCTTATTCAAATACTTCTGTCATTTTTAATACCTATAGATATAACCTCAGGAGACAGATCTTTTCAAGAGTAATATTAAAATTGTTAGATAGAGGGGAAATAACCCAATTTAATTCTGTCCCTTATTAGTAAAACTTATTTGTTAAATTATAAATTATATTCTATAACTCTATATCCTGATAAGTTAGGAAAACTAGAATTTATTTGTATACATTGATAAGAGCAAGTGATTGGAAAGAAACAGATATTGGTTGAATCCTGGCTGTATAATTTGTTTTATAGAGTTATTGTTGGATTTGTGAATTATTCATGCAAAATAATGAGAATGGTACCAGTCACACATTAGGTGCCAAATACGTGATGGTGTTTATAAGTGACTATTTTCCCAAAGTTGGAGTACATCCACTTTTAAGTGTCAAATGTTAACATTTAAAAATATTTTATTAAAAAATCTTTCTATAAAGACTGTATGTTTGACTGTCACATTAAACTATGTGACAGAATGGAAATGTTATTTTTAAACAGAGTCCAAAATGTAGGGTCCCTTAGAGTTGTCCTAGAGTCTGTGAGTGAAAAGACAGGTGGGTGTTTGTATGGGTAGACATACTTCAACCCAGAAAAGTTGTTATGGCTATTTATGTATCAGAGTTCCTTCTAAGTTTTTCCTACAGTATTGGTGTCTGTTGCTCAAAAGTGAACAAAAAGTTAAATAAATATTAATATATATTAATTCCCCCAAATTTTCGGGGGGAATGCTTCATATCTACAGAAAAGTTGAAAGAATAGTATAACCAACATCCACATATGTTCACCTTGGTCAATCAATCATGTCACATGTATATTATTTTGTCACGTGCTTTATATTTCTGTATTTCAGTCTGTCTCTCTTTCTCTGTGCTCGTAGATAGATAGATAGATAAATATAAAGAAAGGGGATCTTTTTTCTTTCTAGACCATTATGACAACTTACCCCTAAACATTTTAACATATATATCCTAAGAGCAATGCTATCCTTCTGCATAAACATGAGCCCACTTTAATTACCATACTCAAGAAGTATAACATTGATAGCAAACTATAGTCTATTATAAAGACCTTATTCAAAATTTTCCTAATTGTCTCAGTTACATCCACTGAGGTTTTATTGGAAAATTCAGTATCCTATAGTGTATTTAGTTGTCATGTCTCTTTATTTTAAACTGAAACCATTTTTTAGATTTTTTTTTTGGATATTTTTCATTACATTGATGTTTTTTAAGAATCCAAGCCAGTTGTTTCATAGCATGAGCCTCAAATTAGATGTCTAATTACTTCCTCTAATTGGCTTGTGATTTTTTTTAATGTTGGCAAAAATGCTACATGATGCCAGTTTTATCACATTATTGGTGATATTGTTTTATCATTTCTTTAAGGAGTTATTCACTACATTTCTTGAGTATAAAGGCACCTTTCCTATTGTAATTAACATGTAATTCATGGGATGATATTCTGAGATTATGTGAATACCCTGTTCCCCAAGTAGACTTTAGTCAACACTTTCAATATTCACCCTAACACATTCCTTCTACATTTATTCATTACCCACATCCCATAGTGCTCTCTTCTTGCCCAAGGATTTAATTTATTTTCAAAAATCATCCCACATGGATTAATGCATTCATTTTAATTCATCATGGTGTAATCCATTATCATCATTATTCATTTTTATGCTAAATTTGTACCACATTGAGCCAATGAAAGTTTCTTCAAGCTGCCCCCTCTCTTTTATAATCATTTCCTTACTTTCTAGCATAAGTTGCACAACAAACTTCAGAGACAAAAGTGGAATCCAGGCTTATCTTTTATTTTTCTGCCACCACCTTGGAATCAGCCATTAATTAATCCAAGGTGTGGCTCATTTTATCCTAGGATGGTTTTTAGAAACTAAAATCTGGGCATTGGATTTCCTTGTTGCTACTCAGGTGTCATTGCTTCTAAGCCCTCTCAATGGATATTCATCAATTTACGTGCACATGCTATCTATCATTTCTATATCCAGCCCTTGAGCTAAATGTGAGTTCACACTGTTGTCTCTGACTCTAATCCAGCACCACCAGTTTTATTCCTTCTTCCTTACCCATCACTTCCCTCTCTGACAGTAGGACACCTGGCATTCATTTACATATTTTCTTAACCCCGGTGTACTTGTAAACAGTTCAGAATAATTAACCCATATCCCAGTGAGAAACAAATTTGCCAGCTATAGCGGAGTGTTCATGTGTAGCTTCTTTAGTCTTTAGGTTTACAGTTTCCAGTCAAAATCCCATTTCACAAAGTTTGTTAGGTCAGTTCCTTTTTGACCCCAACCACTTCAGCGTGATTGTGTCAAACATTTGTAACACAGTTCGATTCATTTGTCAAAGTCTACATTCCATGTAAGGATCTCTTGACATCCTGGTTGACTTGCTGTGGTTGTTTTTACTTTTCGTACATTAAAGCTCAGTCTTGTAATACAGAAATCTAAGGGTTTGATTGGAGTTCACTACCCCGGTAACATACAAAACAGTTTCTTCACACTAAAATTCTCCTTTGTTGACAACCATTCTACTATCCAGTTCCTGGCAACTACCAATCTGTTTTTGATCCCCAGGGTTTAGCTTATTCCAGAATATCAAGTGGATGGAATCATACAGTATGTGTAGCCTTTGGTCTCACTTGTTTTTTCTTAGCAACATACTTTCATCCATGTTTCTTCATGAATCAATTGTTTATTTCTTTTTTTTAATCACTCAATAGTATTCCATTGTATGCATATACCACAGTTTTGTTTACCCATTATTCTGTTGAAAAACAATTTGATAGCTTCCATTTTTGTTGTTATTTTAATTAAAGCTGAAAAAACATTGTCATATGGGTTTTTGTGTGGATGTAAGTTTACAATTCACTTGGATAAATAACTAGGAGTGGGATTCCAGTATCATATGCTAAGTTTATGTTTAATTTTATAATAAACTGCAAAACTGTCTTCCAAAGTGACTGTATCCTTTTATATTCTGACCAGCATTGAATGAGACAGAGTACCTGCTGTTCCCCTATTGATTTTTGTAAGTTTATGTTATATTGTGGTACATTACTAAATTCCTTTTTGTTTGTATAGATGAGCTTGTCATGGGATTTTATGCATACTATTAAATATTTTATAAGCTGCACATATTGTGCATTTTATCCCTTTTTCAATTATTATGCCTTTCATTGATTTCTCCTCAATTATAGCAGCTGATATCTCAAAAAGAAAGTTTAACAGGCAGTGGAGATCATGAGCTTATTGCCCTTTCCTTAACCTTGGTGGGAATGTCTCTGGTGTTTCAACATTAAAAAATTATATGTGGGTGAGTATGCATATGAAACAATTACTGTTTTACTAAGCATTTTTATGAGAAATTGGCATTGGGTTTTGTTGACATCCTTTTCCATTTAAGTATGATGCATTGTTTCCTTAATGTGAACAATGAATTCTGCCTGCTTTATTTTTCTTTGGACTTTTTTCTGCATTTTTCCATGGATATTTATAGTGAGATTAATCTATAAATTGGGTGGAATTTGGTACTTTCTTTATCCGATTTAATGATCACCTTTATAGAATTTATTTAAAAGTTTTTCTTCATTTTCTGTAATTTAGAATGTAGCATTGGAACTATTTTGTCTTTGAATTTGGGGTAGGATTTCCCTATGAACCCATTTGAGTGTGATGGGGTTTTGTTGTTACTGTTGTTATTTCTTTCTCTCTTTTTTCTGAGATAGTTATTTAATAGATTTTTCTCATTTTTATGTTTCTGTAAGAAACTGGTAGAAACTCTAATCAAATGCTATCAATCAAAAAGTCTTTATTCTAATGCCACTTGGATTTCAGATTTCCTGTTTGGAAAGTCCTGAGTGACTCATTCACTATGTCTGATTACCATATGCTGAGCCATTATTTTCAGTCCTTTATTATTCATTCTTTATTATTTGTATAGCTGTTTGTTTTAACCAATTTATAGCTCTCTTTAAGTACTCATTATTGGTATTACTAGGGAGGGTAGCTCCCACTTAGGAGTCCTCTCATTAGTGTGGAAAAGTGTTCATTAGAGAAAATGGCTGCACAATTCCACAACTCTTTGTCTCTCCATAATAATGAACTTTTCTTTCCTGGCTGTGTTTTCTGTGATTGCATTCTTTCTGTTGGTAGCTGTAAATAAAGCAATGTTTTAAATCCATGTTGATGAAAAAGTCAGTTCCCGATCAGGGTTTCAGTTGAAAATTGCATTTATCCATTTCATAGCAGCATGACATTTCCTGTGTCCTTTATGGCTATTAAAACTTAAAACAAAAACCAAAAATTTGTTCTTCAATTATACTAAGCCCATTCTAACATATTTGACACTAATTTAATAAATATATATGTCATCTTTCTTTTCTTTCAAAGGGTTCCCCGTATGCATTCCAAGTGAGTCTCATTATTAACCATACCTGTATTGTTACCTTCACTGAAAAGTTCCACCTAATTGACAGTGTTTGCATTCATATGGTCAAATTTCCCAATCAATGTTCACAACTAATTCATACATGGAAAATGGAAAAATGAATTTCAGAAAATAGCGTGCTACACTGATTAATGGCCAGATACATCATTTTGAGAAATAATTAAATCTCAGTTTATCAATAAACAATTACGTCCATAAATCACATACTTTTAATTAATTAATTTATTTATTTATTTATTTTCAGTGCATTATGGGGGTGCAAACGCTTTGGCTACATAAATTGCCTTTGCAAGGCTGGAATCAGAGCTACAAGTGTGCCCATCACCCAGACAGGGTGACTGCATCCATTAAGTGTGAATTTACCCATCCCTCCTCCCTCCTCCCACCTGCCTGACACCCAATTAATGTTACTTCCCATATGTGCACATTAGTGTTGATCAACTAGTCCCAATTTAATGGTGAGTACATGTGGTGTTTATCTTTCCATTCTTATGATACTTCACTTAGAAGAATATGCTCCCACTCTATCCAGGATAATATAAGAGGTATTAGTTCACCATTTTTTATGGTTGAGTAGTACTCCATGGTATACATATACTACATTTTATTAATCCACTCATTTATTAATGGGCACTTGGGTTGGGCACATGTGATGTGATGGGCACATCTTTGCAATTGTGAATTGTGCTGCTATAAACATTCAAGTGCAGATGTCTTTATTACAGAATAACTTTTTTTCCTTTGGGTAAATACCCAGTAGTGGGATTTCTGGATCAAATGGTATAACAGCTCTACTTTTAGTTCTTTGAGGTATCCCCATACCTCCTTTTCATAGAGGTTATACTAGTTTGCAGTCCCAGCAGCGTATGGATGTTCCTATCTCTCCGCACCCATGCCAACATTTGTTGTTTTGGGACTTTTTGATAAAAGCCAGTCTTACTGGAGTTAAATGATATCTCATTGTGGTTTTGATTTGCATTTCCCTGATGATTAGAGATGTTGAGCGTTTCTTCATGTTTGTTGGTCATTAGTCTATCTTCTTTTGAAAAGTTTCTGTTCATGTCCTTTTTCCACTTTTTAATTGGTTGTTTGATTTCTTCTTGCTGATTTTCCTGAGTTCTGTATAGATTCTAGTTATCAGCCCTTTACCAATGTATAGCATACGAGTATTTTCTCCCATTCTGTAGGTTGTCTATTCGATCTAATGATTGGTTCCTTGGCTGTGCAGAAACTTTTTAATTTGATCAGGTCTCGTTTATTTGTTTTTGTTATTGCTATGATTCCTTTGGGGGTCTCATAATTTTTTGATTCCAAACATGTTCAGTCTTTCATATAACCAATATCTTGGTACCAAAAAAAAAAATCAGTAAAGTAGTTAGAAATGGTTTTATCTTAGGCAATTGTAGAACTTTCCCTAAGAGATAAGGCTAGTTTACTCACTTGTTCCATGTTATAAATTTTGTTCAAGGCATTTAAGACCAACATTTTATATAATGGTACTATTATTTCCAATGTGTTATCAGGATGGAGAAAGATTTTAGGTCCTATTTTATCCCCGCTATATAATCATTTCTTCTCTTCTGTCCCAATCCCCATACACAAATTAGAGTGCTCTATACCCACCATCACCCCATGTACTATAGTTACCATCTTTTCCAATAATGAATAATGTTGACAGACTGAAAGATAGATCCAAGGTGTTTTCTTTTTTCCTCTCTCTCTTTAAGAGCAATTTCATCATGATGTCCTGTTTGCTGGAGGGGTTAAGGATCAATGTACAAAGAATGTATATAAGAGAAAAAATTGTCTCTCTTTGGCCCTCAAGTGCTAGATAACAAATAGAAATGGGAAGAAAATAGGGACAAATTTTTGTCATTTTTATATACTCATTGACAAATGGACAAAATGAAGCCATTGCTTGAAAGAGTAAGATCATTATGTCAAATATATTCCTTATAGCTTTTAAGATCCTCAATGTCACTTAAATTATTGTTGATAATCTATGGCTTATAGATGACAGGTTTGTTTTTATTTCTATGGAGAAGTATGACAAAAAGTGAATTAAGAGACAGAGCACTTGGATTTTAAGTGCTTCTACATCCATCCTGTTGTCCTGAAATTATTGTTCACTTTAGAAATGATTTTTTCTTATATATAATCCACTTGTTTTAAATTAGGTGTTGGCAAACTACCACCCTTGGGCCACATCTAGCCTTCTTCTGCCTGTTCTTATAAATAAAGTTTTATTGGAACACAGTAATGCCCATCTGTTTAGGTACTGTCTGGCTGCTTTCCAGCTATAAGGCAAAATTGAATAGTTACAAATAACACATAGTCCGCAAAGCCTAAAATATCTATTATCAAGGCTTTTATAGAACAGGTTTGCCAACCCTATGTTAAATGGTTATACTTTGGTTCACTTGTGGAGTAGCTTTCCTTTCTCTGTCTCTGTTTTCTGTTATTTTATGATTTAAAAACTGTTTATAGAAAAACCTTTACCAAACGAGGGCCAGAATCAGAAGGGCTTTCTATATTTATACTCACTATTACACATGAAAATGAATAACAGATTTAGTTATCTTCATCTGAGTCTTCAGCTTTAAAAGGCAGTAGTCATGGATTCATGATGGATGGAGAGAGACACATAATAGATATATGTCTAAATGATTTATTCATATGGATCCTCAATGTGATTTATAAATTATTCCAATAAAATTTACAAAATGGCATTTTGATGAATCAAGGTTTCTAGGCATTGTCAGATCCTGTTTCTTCAGTAATGCACCCAGATGCAGCAAGTTAGCTCTATCTCATTTTTACCTATTTTATCACCAAACAAGCTCATATTTATTCTGTAGTATTCTACATGGTTGGACCACTAACTATCCATGGTAGATTGGTCATATGTGGCAATTCACCCTCCTTCAAGGAACGCAAATAAGACATTTTACAGAAATGCAACTGTATAAATCAGGAAGGAAACATAGAATAGAAAATATTAACAAGACAGGGGAAATGTAAATACATATTTGAAAGATTGAATGTTGGTTATAGTGACTTAGCAGATAAAAAATTCTACAATCTAGTAATTAAATAGGAAGGTAGAATTTGCGGTTAAGAGATGCAAAGTAGTAAGCCATTAGGGAAACAACTGGGGAATTCTGAATAAAGTCTTTAGTTATTACTTTGTATAAATATGTTATGTTATGAATGATGTTAACAAGAAAAGAAACTGGGTAAACTATTTTTTTAATTCTTTTATAAGCCTAAAATTATTTGAAAATAAATTGTTTTAAAAATACATTGTTCTGCCATTAAGTAGCACAGCATATAATAGAGAGAGAGAAAGAAACATGAACAAAAAACAACAAAAATGAGTATCATGCAACAAATTCTCTGATACTGGTTTCCCCAAGATACTATGGAAACCAAAGGTAGTTATTGATAACCCAAAACAATAGTGTGAGAAATGGAAGCAAGTAGATACCAAGCAAGTCTTCCCGGAAGAGGTAATTCTATACTTTGTTGTAAATGATAAGTAAGAGATATCATGGTACTGTGCTCTGACTTTGTCCCCTAAAATCCATGTGTTGGAAAGTTAATCCCCAATGCAATAGTGATGGGAGATAGAACATTTTGGGAAATGTTTAAGTCATGAGGGTTCCACCCTCATGAATGGATTAATGCTGCTATAAATAGAAAAAGAGCTTGAAGGAGTAGATGCTCTCTTCTGCCTTCTGCCATGTGAGAATATAGCATTCTTCTTCTCTGAATGATGCAGCATTCCAGGCCCAAACTTGCTGGTGCCTTGATCTTGGACTTCCCAGGCTCCAGAACTGTGATAAATAAATTTTTGCACTTTATAGATTATCCAGTCTATGATTTTTTTTTATGGCAGTACAAAACAGACTAAGACACCAGGCAAAGAATTCCAAGTAGAAGTAATACTGACTAGTGTTTAAATACATGTTTAAAGACAAGTAAACAAATCAAACATGGCACATCCAGGGACATTCTATTCAATATGAAGACAAATGATTTTTTAGAGGTGGAGTAGAGAGAGTTCAGATTGAATAGATTGGCAGGCAACATAATCAATAACTAACTTCTATAGATTGCTAAATAATTCAGATTTTTAACTTGAGTCAAATAGTGAGAGTTGAGCAAAGTTTAGCAGAAATGGATATAACTAATTTTATGGTTTATAAATGTTATCCTGGGGACTGTGTAGCACAGACCAGAAAGTATCACCAGTGGAAATTGAAAGACTGAGTATATTACTGGAATCCAGTAATATAGGGCTAGGGCATAAGAGATGTGCTTTAGAAAAAAAGTGGAAAGTTTTAAATACTGTTAATTGAGTAGATATCAGCATAATTCAGTGTAATTTGTATTTAAAGCTATTAAAATAAGGAAATATAGAATGGTCCTAAATGATTGTTTGAAAACTAGTTGCAGAAAAGTACTGAGCACCAAGACATTGAAAGAAACAAGTAAGTAGGTTTGGTTGGAGGAAAAGACTGTAGGGAGACATTTCCATTTTTACCTGTTATTTTCATTTGCCTACAGGACACAAAATTATTTCAAGAGGTTGTTGGAGATCCACAAAATTGCAATCCATTAGCTATAAACTTGGAAATTGTTGTCCACTTGAATTTATGGGATTACATATGTTTGCCCAGGAAAGCTTAAACTAAAGAGAGTAAATAAAAATAAAACTCTGGAAAAACCAATATATAAGTGAAATGAAGGAAGAGAAACCTGCAAAGGAAATTAAAACAAATCTACCACAGAGAAACAGAAGGAGAAATAAAACAAAATATAGTAATTCCCAGGAGATAAAAGAAAAAGGAGTTTCAAGAAAAAGAGAAGGCCCAAAACTCTCAAATGTTTTGGCTATCAAATAATAAATGCTTAAGAATACTTTGGATTTTGTAACTAGAATCTCTTTGATAAATTTCAGAAAGTTATTTTAGAAGTCAAAGTAAGATGTATGAAATGCGATAAAGAAATATGGAAGAGATGACACTATTGACTTCTGTATGTAAATAATAAAATATCATTAAAAGGTAATTTATGATGACATATGTTATACGCATATGTATATGATGAATGCAAAGTACAAGTAAAGAGGCTGGAGAAAGGAGAAAAAGAGAGACGTGATGGTAGAAAAGGCCCCTGAGAATCTTAAAAGGAATTGATTCCTTGACCCAAGTGCAAATTTTATTGTGGATCAGAAAACAAGACTTCTTTAAAGTATGAGAACAAATAGAGAAGAGATAATCAAATAAATTATAGCAGAACACTTGCCTTGGATAAAGAAAGACTTCAGACTAAAATGTCTTAACTTGTTGGGCAACTTTAATATGAGAGATAAATATCTATTCTTCACAACATCAGTAAAGTGTTTAAATTAAAAAATAAAAACAAATGTAGAGCTTAAAGAAGATAAAAGAAATGTTCTACTATCAGCAATGCAGGAAACTGAAAAAGGCTTAGAAATATGTACAGTTCATGAGAGAAAATCTATCTAATCTATCTAATCTATCTAATAATCACATCCTTGCACAGATATATGAAGACCGAAATGGACCTTTATACATTTCAGAAAAAATTGTTAGGTAAATTTTCCAGACAAATGGCACACCCTCTCTCATTTCATTCAAGACTGTTTAAATGTCACCTTTTAAAGAAGATTTGCTTAAACATTCTTATTAACATTGCATCATCTCTTGACACTATATGATTTTCTTTATATTACTTAGTATCACCTAATAATACATTATATATTTGTTTGTCAGTACTTTTCACTGGAATTTCTCCACTGCCTAGAATAGTATCTGGAAGCTGGGTCCTCAATAAATATATAAACCAGAGGCTGAAAATGAATGGTATGGTCTTTATTGTCTTTTACAAGCAGACAGGAACATTCTTTGTTTAAAAGAAAGAGAATGTGATGAACTTATAAACATGAGAAAAGTGGTCCAAGTTTTTAATTGTTTTAGACAGTTTAAAAGGTGTTAAAGACAGGACATCCAGAGAAATTGCCAAAGGGCATTTATTGGTTCATTTACTCATTCATTCAGCTACATTTACTGAGTTGTTTTGTGTTAACATCATCACTTTCCACTTGCCCTCCTCTCAAGGACTTTGGTCTCTGGGTCTTTTGAGATGTGTATTATTGCTTTCTTTCTTTCTTAGTTATTACTCTCTTCCTTTCTACTATTTCCATAGTCATGTGTATATGCACTAGAAAATCCTATTGTATAAAATATTTTCCCGCTAACTCCACATCCCACTACTATGAATTGGTGTTTATCTACCCTGTACCCAATTTATATTTGCTTAAATCTATAATAATATTTGTGATTTTTATTTTTATTTATATAAATTTAGCATACTATAGGTCTGTTTATACAACCAGCTTTTTGTATTTAGCCGTATATATTTGAAATATATTGATACTGACAAGTATACCTCTTTTATTCATTTTAATTATTAATACATTATATTACTCCTTCACGTGTATATACTAATTTTACTTATCCATTCTCATAATTGATGAATAACTATTTACACTGTTTATTATATTATGTATTAATATCATTCTTATACATAACTATTTTGCCCTCAGTTCACGTCTACCATTACTTAATGTTGTAACAGATTAAAAAATTGTCTGAGTAATTTTACTTAAGTATTTTATTACCATATCCCCTAACATAGATATTAAAATTATTTTTTAAAATTCGAACAAAAATTCTAGATGTGAAAAACACAATGAATGAAATAGAGAGTCTCAATAGTAGAACCAATCAAGCAGAAAAAGAATCTATGAGCTCGAAGACAGCTTATTAGAAAATATAGAGGAGAAAAAAAAGAAGGAAAAGAAATAAAGAAAGTTTACAGGATTTATGGGACAGCTTCAAATGAGCACATTTTTGAGCCATAAGAGTTCAAAATAGAAAAAAATAAAGGTGTAGAGAGCTTATTTAAAGAAATAATAGCAGAATAAGTTCTAGACCTGGAAAAGATATAAAAATCTTGGTACAGAAATGTCAACTGTCTTCAATCACATACGATCCAAATAAGACTACACGAAGATATATTATTAAAAAAATTCTCAAAAATCAAATACAAAGAGAGGATCCTAAAAGCACTAAGAGGGAAAAAAAGCAAATAACAAATAACACCACCGTTACAGTATTAGCATTCTGAGTTTAGTTGTGTACTTGTTTTTACCAGTGAGTTTTATACTTTCATATGTTATTGTGTTACTAATGAGCACCGTTTCTTTTTAGCTTGAAGAATTCCTTTTAGAATTTCTTTTATTTTTTTTTTATTTCAGGATATTATGGGGGTACAAACATTTTGGTATAAGACAGGTTTGGTGGAGTTCATCCCCAGAAGAAATTTTTGTTTTTTTGGAAAAGTCTTCTTCCATTTTTCATTTTTGAGGCACAGCTATGCTGGTACAATATTCTTGGTTGGCACATTTTTTTTTCAGCACTTTGAATATATCATTTCACTCTCTTATGGTTTCTGCTGAGAAATCTTTGGCAAGCTTAGCAAAATGAAATCCTTTCATTTTCAATAGAATGGATGGAACTGGAGGACATTATGTTAAGTAAAATAAACCAGGCAGAGAAAAACAAATGTCACATGTTGTCATTCATGTGTAGAAGCTAAAAAAAAAAAGTGAGCTCATGAAGGTAGAGAATAGAATGGTGTTTTCCAAAGGCTGAGAAGGGAGGTGGGGAAGAGGAGGAATAAATAGGTGTTGGTTAATGGGTTCATAAACACAGTTATATAGAAGGAATAAGACCTAGTAGCACAACAGGGTGACTATAGTTTATTGATGATAATTTATTATATATTTCAAAATAGCTAGGAGAGTAGATTTGGAATGTTCCCAGTGCAAAGATATAACAAAAGTTTGAGGTGATGGATATCCAAATCACCCAGATTTGATCATTACACATTGTATGCTTATATCAAAATATTGCATGTACCCCATAAATATGTACAGCTATTATGTATTTATAAAAATTAAAAATTAAAGTAAGAAAGCAATGATACTAAAATAAGTATATATTAGACCCTATGATGTCTAGTGAAATATGCCCTGTGAGGACAAATACAAATAAAAATAGGAGGCTTAATTCTCTCTATTGAAAATAAGGAAAGAGTCTTCCTCCTTCTCTTCTTTCCTTTCACTTAGAGCATTCGCTTAGAAAACTTGTCAGTTCTTTCTCCTTCCCTTTGAAATGTAAGCAAATCTCTTTAAAGGCTAAATAAAGGTCTTGTTAACTTCACAACCTATGTGATTTTTCTCAAGGACCCAAAAGCTATCCCTTCGAAATGTAATTAAGGAAGATAGTGCCCCTCTCTCTCAGGTTCCATGAGAAAAATAGGAGCCTAACTTCAGTGCAGATACCTTGGTACAAAACTACTTCCAGTCATAATGATACGAGAAGATTATTTTTCCTCTGGATAAAGCCCATTAGCTCACACTGACGGTCACCCAAATTACCAGGTGAAATTGGGATGAACTATGTATGGCAAATGGTGCTGTCAAGTCCTCTTACTTGAAGACTGGTTATTGTTCATCTTGAGAATGTGTGTAATGGATTTATCTGCTTAGCTATATAAAAGGGTGAAATTTCATTCTATTTGCAATCTTTTTAACAAGATTGCCTATGATGCGCATCATGTGCTGGTTAAATTCTCATTCAATATTGAATTTTTTTCTCTTTTACCTTTGTGGAAAGGTTTTCTGAGTTGGAAACAGATACTGTTTTTTAATTGTAATTCCTTTACCCCAGTGGAAGATCTAGTGCTTAAGTACTTTCATTACCAGAACTCAAAAGAAAAAAGATTAAAAATGAAAGCTATTCATCAAAGTTTTTTATTATGTTAATAAATCAGAGGAAGACATAATTATATGATTTTCTCCCTTGTTATTATTTTTAATAAGAATTATCAACATTCATTTGGAATTAATTTGTTTCATGTGGTTCTTTCCATGCCATGGTCTCTTGATTCCCTATGTTCATTTTTCTTCAATCTATTTTTCATTTCCCTTAAAGCATTTCTTAAGATATTCTTTAAGAGACTACAAAATGGCAATAAACTTTCTGATTCTTTTCACATCTGAAAATATTTGTTTATACCCATGAGCTATTCTGACTCTGTAGAGGATCCTAGATTTAAATGTTTTTTTTTTCTTTAAACCTTTCTCATAATTGTCCTACTGTCTAGTAGCAATGAGTATTACAAATAAAAAAGATAGCTGCATCTCTGATTTTAGTTTATAGGTCTCTTTGGGGTTTGTTGAAATCTTTGAAAGCTTTAATAATTTTCATTCATTCTTGGTGTTAAAATTCACTAAGATCTACCTAGATGGAAATAGTTTTCATCCTGACTGGTGTTTAGTGAGTTTTTTCATCTGAAAGTTTGTATTTCTTCAATATTAGAAATTTTTTTCTGTTTATTTTATTTTTCTTCCCATTATTCACACTTACTTCCCCCTCTGTGATTCTGTTAAATAAATATTAGAAATTTTGGATATGTACTCCACTTTTTAAACTTTTCTCTGTTGTATTTATTTGTCATAATTTTGCAATTATTTCAGGGAGAATCCTCTGGCCCAATATTCCAGGTCACTAAAACTTTAGCAATGGAGCTATTCAGTCCTTTTATTGGGATATTTTTCACGATTACAAAAATGTTATTTTCAAAACATCTTTAACTATTTATTTTTCATGGATTCGTGATTTCATGGATGAATCCATGAAAAATATAAATAAGACAAATATTTTTTTCAGTCTTTCAGAGAGGGTTCTACCTAGTCTAATATTTTTTGTTTATATGTTAGTTAACTTAGTTGCTTCTCTTCATGCTGCTTGTTTTTCTCAAGAGTTTAGCAAATCTTGGTTGTCTGTGTATCATCAGGATTTGAAATTTTTTATTTCCCTGACTTATTGCTTTAGGATACCCTGCCTACAAAAATGGTGATAAGATAGAAAGGGTCATATGAGGCACTTGCGGAGGCCTGTATAAGGTATTTTCTCATCTATTTGTGGAGGCTTTCTGTTACTTGTGATATGTTTCTACACTAGGCATTGCCTGCCATTTAAGCCGCAGTCTCAACACACAGTGGTTTTGTTTGGTGAAAATGCTAATACCCACAGCTCAGCAAGGAGGTAGGAGGGAGGAACCACTGCAGCAGAACTCCCAGATCCATCCCATCTTCTCTTTATAATCCTAGGTATTTTCTTTTTTTTTTATTTTTCAGAATATTAAGGGGGTACAAACACTTTGGTTACATATATTGCCTTTGCACCACCCAAGTCAGAGTTACAAGTGTGCCCATCCCCAGAAAGTGCACACCGCACCCATTAGGCGTGAATTTATCCATCCCCTTCTGCCCCCTCCCAATTGCCTGATGCCCTATGAATGTTACTTCCCATATGTGCACATAAGTATTGATCAATTAGTGCCAATTTAATGGTGAGTACACGTGGTGTTTGTTTTTCCGTTCTTGTGATACTTCACTTAGAAGAATGGGCATCTAGGATAATACAACAGGTATTAGCTCGCCACTGTTTTTTACAGTTAAGTAGTATACTCCATGGTATACATATACCACATTTTATTAATCCACTCATGTATTGATGGGCACTTGAGTTGATTCCACATCTTTGCAATTGTGAATTGTGATGCTATAAACATTTGAGTGCAGATGTCTTTATTACAGAACACTTTATGTATCTACTGCTTCAATGTTTGGGGATTTCTGGAATGGTTTTACTGTTCTAGTAGTTTCCTACTGTAAACGTCTTGAGCTGTGATTTCCCTAGCTTTGTTTTTCCTTTATTTATAACTGAGATTTTTTTTTAATTTTGAGAAGTTCTCAATAATTCTAACTTATTTATAAAATTCTTTCTTGTTTTGCATGGCTATTATGAGTTTATTTAGTTAGTCTTATAATATTTATACCACTTTAGGTCGCATTGGACAAACAAATAAAATTGTTTTAAAATCCTGCCCATTTCTTCCTTCATCTCTTGATAATTCCTATGCTCACCAGATTTTAATTTATAAAAAGCTCTGCTGTTTTATATCTTTGTAATGGCATTATATAATATATATGATGAATTCCTGTATTTCATAGATTCTTCAAAGTAAAATATCTTCAAAGAACTTATCTGGAATTTATCAAATATATTTTCTGAAAATACATGTACTTCAGAAATTAATATACACTATAATTTTCTTACTAATATGTAAAGACATTAGGATAACCCGAATATCTATATATCCAAACTCAGAATTCCAGTTTAAAAAAAAAGAATTGCAATAATTGCAATATTTTTTGTGGTTTATTTACTGCTATTTATTATTTTTTTTTTTTTTTTTTTTTTTTTTTTGAGACAGAGTCTCACTGTGTTGCCCAGGCTAGAGTGCCGTGGCGTCATCCTCGCTCACAGCAACCTCAAACTCCAGGGCTCAAGCGATCCTCTTGCCTCAGCCTCCCGAGTAG
>CAUYRB010111564.1:0-22018 GCA_963574695.1 Propithecus perrieri | reverse complement strand
CTGTAGTCCCAGCTACTCGGGAGGCTGAGGCAGGAGGATTGCTTGAGCCCAGGAGTTTGAGGTTGCTGTGAGCTAGGATGACGCCATGGCACTCTAGCCCGGGCAACACAGTGAGACTCTGTCTCAAAAAAAAAAAAAAATCTTCTTTTGAAATGACTGAAATACATCTTTAAGCTCTCAAAAATCATGTCTTTGTGGTGGTACCATGAAGCCTTCAACTGTGTTTTAAACAGCTGAAAGAATTTAGATTCAAATTTAGTAGGAAAAATTTCAAAGTTCCAAAGCTAAAATAATAATAATAATAATAGCAAGGTAAACTGCAGCCTAATTTATACAAATAGGTTACGTGCAAAGAATTTTTCTTGGAATCATTTTATTGACTTGCCTAGACAGATAAATAACTCAGCATCTTGCTTTGCTTGGCTATAAAGTTAACAATTTTATTAAAATCTACATGTCGAAAACTTCTATACACCCAAATGTTCTTAAAAGTAGCCTCTTGGGATCTGTCTGAAACCCATGGTTGAAGTGTCAGACACCATGATCATGTCGCTATCATAACCAAAGGCCACTTATTGCATATATGTCACTAGGCTTAAAGCAGAATGGAATGAGGCTATTTTCTTTGTCTACAGTGTCCAGAAACACATTTCCTGTGGAGGGGCCACAGTAAGGGATCAGGAATACAGCAAGAGCCTCCTCTGTAATGATCCAGCTTGAAATAAGCCCAAGGGAAAGTCAAGTGTGTGCTGGTGAAATGTTAGTTTATCTACTTTATAGGTGGAATAACAAGGTCAAATGCATGCCCAGATTTATTCTGGGAAGCTGCATTTAAATTTCCACTCAATTCCTATTTAATAAAGAAAAAAAATCCGTGGGAAAAATCCCTGTGTTTTAACTTTTATTGTTGGTTAGAGGTTCCAGTTCTTGTTCGTTTTTCCTCTCTCAGAGCCAGCTAATCACGGTAGCCACTGGTTTTCTGCTCCCTAAATTGCATTTCTCTTTTTCTCAGCATATTATCACGTTTACCAGATCTCCATCATGCTTCTGTCACGCAGCTCTATCTCTACTTCATCTGTGTCTCACTTTCTGGCCTTTCTGATGAACAATGACTGTGCTCTATTCCCTATCAATTCTACTTCTTAAGTCAGAACAACTCATGCAGCCCTGTGAGTAAGTGCTTACCATCATCCCTACCACCTTGCTTCGTTTGGAAAGATATTATGCACACTAATCTTCTGCCTTGTTGCAACATACCATGTGGCTTTTGCTAATGTTGAAAGTAACAATGTGTTTTTAATCTAATTTACTAATGTGGAACAGCTTTCTTCTGAATCACGGTGATGTAACCATTGACAACCAGGGCTTTGGCTCATGTTGAGTGTGAGTGCGTAGGATCAGAAAGTAAGATTTTTCCAGTATATCTCGCTCTCCCAATTTAATCCTCATCAATCTTAGTGAATTAATTAGGAAGTAGTAAAGTGATGCCATATCAGTAAATGGTTACGAACAATGACGTGGTCTCTTCAAATGCTTTCTATCCAAAAGGCCATGCCATTGAGTTTAACCAGGCTTTCACTGTTGTGCTCACTCATTATCTTGGATTATTTTTAAACTTTGTGTACACAGAACAAGCAATAGTTCTAGACTCCCACGTAACTCTGATGTTACTCCTTATTCACCTGACACTCATTTTTTTCCTCTAGATCTATGTTCTTGTGCTGCTTTTCAGGCGACAGGTGCATTACATTCTTTCCAAAGTAAACCCCTCTATCTTTGCTCTGTCATGGGCTCCCCTTTTTGGGGTATCTAATAGTATTTCTCTCTCCTCTCTTTCCCTGCACTGAAATATGCTCGAAGCTCCTTTGGTTTGAGGGGAAATAAAGCATGACCATTTTGAACTTTCAAGCCTATTTTTATTCTTGTGTTCATGACCAGTTTCTTAAAGCCTAGTTTTCTATTTGTCTCCACCTGTTCTCTCCTGAGCATATCTGTCACCTTAGAAAGAATATCTCAACATGTCTCACATAACTCTATCCCTAGAAATTTCACTGATGTAGAAAGTCCCTAAATTTCAGTCCAATGTCTTACCAATAAGTCTAGAGTAGTTGCTGCTTCTCATGCACTAGATCCAATCAACATAATGTCATCAATGTAACGTACTAATGTGCTATCTCAGGGAAGGGAAAGTCAGTCAGGACACCTGTGAGCTGGTCTTTGACCCATTTCCTAGCATACAACTCCCAGAATTTTTAAGATCTCCAAAGCTATGTTATTTTGTATGTTAATGAGTTGACTGATGTGTGGCAGCCCCTAGGTAGCTTCAGGATGGGTGCTGGCCACCAGGAAGACCAAGGCATGAATAGAGGATAGGGATTTTCAGCCCAATGTCTGGGGAGGGAAAAGAGGGTGAAAGTTAAGTTGGTTACCAATGGCCAATGGTTTCATCAATCATGTCTGCATGTTGAAGCCTCCAATAAACCCCAAAAGGAAGTTCAGAGAGATTCCAGACAGCCAAACACATGCAGGTTCCTGGAGGCAAGCACCATGCCCCTTCCCACATCCTGCCTTGTGCATCTCTTCATCTGTATCCTTTGTAATATCCTTTCTAATAAACCAGTGTTAAAAAGAACTATAAATTAAATTATGACCTAGGGAAGAAGAGTCTATGTACCCTTGATGTAAGACAGTGAAGATGTATTGTGGACCTTACCAGCTGAAAGCAAACTGCTTCTGATGGGCCTTATGGAAAGATGTGGAGAAAAAGGCATTTGCCAGATCAACAGCTCCATACCAGATACCAGGGAATGAGTTAATTTACACAAGCGATGAAACCGCATCTGCTTCAGCAGCTGCAATTGGAGCCGTTACTTGCTTAGGCTTAGAATAATCCACTGTCATTCTCCAAGTTCCATCTGTCTTCTGCACGGGCCAAACAGGAGAGTTGAATGGGGATGTGGTGGGAATCCCCACCCCTATCATCTTTCAAGCTCTTGATGATGGCACCAATCTCTGCAGTTCCTCCAAGAATTCTGCATTGCTTTGATTTACTATTTTCCTGAGAAGAGGGAGTTCTTCCGGCTTCCTCTTGGTCTTCTCCAGTGTAACAACCCTCACTCCACAGGTCATGGAATCAATTTGAGGATGCTCCCACCTGCAGACTGTCATTATTCCACTTCCAGAATGGATTTGGGGAGCCATTTGGGGATTTGGGGACCCACTGTGGGACAGACCTGAGCTGAAAATCTATTGAGCACCTAACATCCAAAAGCCTATACTCTGACTGCAGGATCACAGTGATGTTTTGGCTCTCCTGGAATTACTCAGTTTACAGCCAGTGCCTAGTAGTCTCTGAAAGGTCCGATTATTTCCTTTACTCAAATGTAGTTACCCTGTTAAAAGGCCATATGTACATTTGGGGACAAGTAGAAGGAAGATTAACAGCATAAATGTCCGATAGTATGCCAGGGTCCTTCCTCAAGAGGACCTGGCCTCCTCTTCATTCAAGGGGTTCTGTGTCTGTAAACTAGCCCAACATGAGAATTGATTGAGGGGCTGTGACTCTGTTTATATGGCTCAAGTTAGACATTTTTTCACCTGATCTAGAACTTTCCTGCTTATATAGATCAAGTAAAAATTTAGTAGGATTCTTACCTATTTCATTTCTGGAAACACCATGATTAACTAGTCAACACCATAAGTCTGTGTTAGTCAGACGATTTTGATTGCTATTTGGCTCTGTTGTGCATTAGAGTAACCACACCCACCTTGCCTTGGGCAGCTCAGTGTCACCATTTGTCCTCTGCCATCCTCAGGTCCAATCACTTCCACTGCATTCAGGTTTTATAATTCAGTGGCTGAGGTTACCGCTATATGGTCTAGGCTACAAAGAACAGTGATCACACAACTCTTTAAATTTATGTGGGGTTCCCCTCACAAATTTATTTACTTATCAAAGCATTGACAAAAGATATGTCTTCTAGACCCAGCGAGGGTGGTGAGTAATCTTAAATGATAATCCACTCTAACACTGCAATCTTGCTAAGCCTTTGAATCTCTTCTACTACAATAAACCAATGGAGACCAAACACTTCTAATTCATACACAGTTGGCTATCTATTGATCCATGTTTTAGTCAATTAACCAAACAATTGATAGAGCCCTTTCTAACTCCCTGAGCCGAAACATTAAATGCAAGATCTCTGCTTGGTAAACCCATATCAATAAATTAAGATTGATCCAACTTTAGGTTCCTTCCACCATTATCCTACACCATTAATATCTATTCCACATATATTCATCAGATGTCTGCTTATATAAATTAGAAAACTCAAGTAGTTCTTTTGGAGCATAGTACACCTCCACAGGAATCACATTTTGTACCACGTGTTTAGGGGTCTGCTTGAGACTTAAGTCTTGTTATAGATCTAGAAGTGAAGAGGGGTAGTGGGGATGGGTTCTGAAGAGAATCAGCATTGTCTTGCATGGCAGATGCCTCAAGGGAAGGCATTACCTTTTCCTCAGGCAATGCAGTGTTAATCCTTTCACATGGTGGTGGAAAGGCTGATACTATGAGAAGGTGGGGTGAGTAGAGGGGGGAGGGATGCCAATTCCACTGGGGGTAGGGCAATTGCTTCCATCGGGGTAGGAAGGCTTCTTTCATTATCAAAGATGACTCATCATAATTTGGGGGCTCAATGTCCCAGCTTCATCAGGGTGTTCCCATGGGTCCCCATCTCGACTTATGTATTTTTCCAATAAATGCCCTCACTTTAACAGTAGACACCCTACAAGGCTGGGAGTTAAATTTGCATTTTAATTCAGCTAATTGCAGATGAGGTTCTCAGTTTGATTTTCAGCAATTTCAGCTCTGTGGCTACAGGTGATAAGGCTCTTCCTCAGAGCACATGTAGAAGCTCTTCGGTCATTTATGAGGTGCTTGGACTGGGAATTCAAATCCTTGAGCTCGTTCTTTTTTTAAACCACTTTGTCCAGTGACATTAGAAACAACCAACCAACATCATCATGCTCCTTAGTTTTCCAAAAACGTTCAAAAGTTTGTATAGAGAGTCACTTAGCTCCTTGCTTCTTATAAGTAGTTGATGAGGAGTATCCAATGAAGATATTTTGCACATCTGTATAAACAGATCTTGCCTTAGACTGTCAGTGTTCTCTTTACTACTGGAAATAGTCATTACTGTGTTTAAATCTAATCAGATTTGAGAGCCAATTCCAGAAACCCGAGACCCAACTAAGAAAACTCATCCTTAAAATTTGGTTGTGCCATTTGTCTATTTTCTTCTGAAAAGCATCTGTTCGTGTCTTTTGCCACTTTTTAATGGGGCCGTTTGATTCTTTTCTTGCTGATTTTCTTCAGTTCTTTGTAGATTCTGGTTATTAATCCTATATCAATGTATAGCTTATGAATATTTTCTCCTATTCTGTAGGTTGTTTATTTGCTCCGTTAACTGCTTCCTTGGCTGTTCAAAAGTTTTAATTTAATCGAGTATGATTTATTTATTTTTGTTGTTGCTGTGGGTCTTCTTTATAAATTCTTTGTCTAGACTAATATCTAAGAAGAGTTTTTCCAACATTTTCTTCTAGAATTCTTATGGTTTCATGCCTTGCATTTAAGTCCTTTATCCATCTTGAATTAATTTTTGTGAGTGGTGAGAGAGATGGATCTTGTTTCATTTTTCTGTGTGTGGCTATCCAATTTCCCCAGCAACTAACAGGTACAATGAACACTATCTGGGTGATGGGCACACTTTTAACCCTGACGTGAGCATCACAAAAGCAATCCATGTAACCAAAAACATTTGTACACCCATAATACTTTGAAATAAAAAAAAAAATTGGTTGTGTTAGAAACACTCTCAGTACTAATCTATATTAGTCAGGGTTCTTCAGAGACACAGAACTACTACATAGATACACATACATACATACGGGCCCTGACTTAAAATGCTTCGACTTAAAGATTTTTCAACATAAAGATGGTGCAAGAGTGATACACTTTCAGTACAGTCTTCAACAAATTACATGCAATATTCAACACCTTATTACATAAAATAGACTTTGTGTTAAATGTTTTTGCCCAACTGTAGGCTACTGTAATTGTTCTGAGAATGTTTAAGGTAGGCTAGGCTAAGCTATTATGTTCAATAGGTTAGGTGTATTAAATGCATTTTCAACTTACAATATTTTCAACTTACGATGGATTTATCAGGACATAACCCCATATGTTGAGGAGCACTGAGAGAGAAAGAGAGAGAGAGAAAGATATTAAATTGGCTCACATGATTATGGAAGCTAAGAAGTCCCACAATCTGCCATCTTTAATCTGGAGAACCAAGAAATTTGGTGGTGTAATTCAGTTTAAGTCCAAGGACCTGGGAACCAGAGCAGGGCTGATGGTGTAAGTCTCTGAGTCCAAAAGCCTAAGAACCAGGTGCTCCAATCCCCCAGGGCAGGAGAGGATGGATATTCCAACTTAAACAGAGAGAATGATTTACCCTCCCTCCACCTTTTGTTCTGTTTGGGCCCTCAATGGACTGGATGATGCCTGCACACATTGCTGAAGGCAATTTTCTTTACTCAGTCTACTGACTCTAATAATATCTGTTCCAGAAAAACCCTCATAGACACAGCCATAAATAATACTTTACCAGCTATCTGGGCATCCCTGAGTCCAGTTGAGTTGATACATAGAATTAGCCAGCCCTTATGCAGATGCAGATGTGTGTGTATTCTCATGACTTACACACAGTATTTTTTACCTGCTGCGAGTAGTAGCCTAACTTCCCCATTATTCTACAGTCTATTTTCTGACTGTAGAAAGCTAGATGCCTTTGTGTCTTGTTGTACATTAAAGACAAAGATGAGAAAATGAATATGGCTCAACAGAAGCCACATTTAAATCTACACATATTTGTACAGACGTTCAAAGAGGAGAAAGTATTCTGAAAATACCACCAGAATCATCTTTCAGCATAAGGCACAATTCTTCCTATTGCTTTGGGGTTTTTTTCCCAACAAGATTGAACATTATATATCCTCTGAGCCTCCAAACCCGATGCCTCATCAAAACTACCAGACCTTTATCCCATCCCTCAGACTCCAACTAACCTAGTAATATAAAAGCCCTAAGGTATTAATAGCTGATAATGATTTTATATCTCATCCTTTTCCAACCTTATTTTCCATTTTGAGTAGGAGATCCCAGTGTCTTTAATTACTAGAGTAATATACCTGTTTGGGAAACTGGAACGATATCTGGGCACAAAGGCCATCAATTCCTCTTCAATGATTCCCACATACTCCTAGTATCAGTTTTACCAATGTTACTGATCTTCTCAAAGAACCATCTTTTGGTCTCCTTGATTTGGTTTTTCTCTATTGTTTTGCTGTTTTCTCTTTTATTGACATCCTATTGACATGAGGACTTGCACTTGAAATTCAATAATTGCCTTAGATTACCCTGTTCCTCAATCCTATTTAAGTCTATAGCTCACACTTACACCAACAAATACCTCTCTACCAGGCCACCCTCCAATACGAACTATAAATACAAACATAAATGTGATTGTATGCATAAAATGGCATCTAAGCAAATACGTTTTTCAGCCTCTAAATGTATTTTAATCTACCTTCTCCTCTAACTTTACCTCACCTTTCAGAGAACCAACAAGATTTCAAATTACAGCAAGGTCTTTTCAGGGTCAAGTTGTCCATCATTTCAAATTCAACTACAGATCTATTTCCCTTAAAAGTAAAGGAACCAAAAAATGTCAACTTCAGGTTATTGCTCAGCAGCTTTTTAAAAACAAACATTAGTTATGTGCCTATTGTGTTTTAGGTGCTGTCTGAAAATATGCATCATTTCCTCCAGTGTTCACAATTCTGGTGAGGGGAGATTGAGTCATCAGGACCCACTTTTCATTGTCTAGGCACTTTGTGATCTCTGAGTAATTTGAAAGAAAAAGACCAATGTGCCTGGAAATAACTTGGGAGGTTTTTATTTTCTTTGAATAGCTAAAAAAATAACCACACGGGAGGTTGTCAATGCAGTAGATTTTTATAAGACTTACACAGACCACAAAACCCCCTTCTTATAACACAAGCATTACTCAGACCTTTTTTCCACTTTTAGCCCCTTGCGTAGAAAACATCATCACCACCCACAGCATTTGACAGGGCTGGAAGGATTACCCCAGGAGAGAGAGGCCAAATCACCTGTCACTGCTCTATTTGTTACCGGAAAGATACTGGATCTTGTCCTTGTGATTTCTTAACATCTTGTGACACTCTGCTTTACAAGACATCTTTGCATTTGTCTTCTTCCCCAAAGCCAAGACTTAATGGTACAAATATCCAGACTCACTAGACCCTACTTATCAAATACATGAAAAGCAAAAAGAATTTTAAGACCGTATAGGAGGAGGTCACTAACAGAGGTCTTTATTGAATGAATAAAGAAAAAAAAAAAGAGGAATATACTATTACTCAAACCAAAAAGGCAGGAAGCTGGAATGCTGCCTAAACCTGAAACAGCAACAAAGACTCCAGACCCTCATTGCTTAAATGGGAGGAGCATCAAATACTCCCTCAATTCTGATGAAGGTCCTTAATTTCCACCCTGTACTACTTATACTATGACTGTATATGCTTATGATGATAAAAAAAAAATCACACAATGTATTTCCAAATAATCAAGTGGAATTTTGATCTAAAGAATGAATACTCCTCAATGCTATGTGTGCAAACTTAAAACAAACAAAAAAAAAGGATGCTCCATTTCTAGATAAGACTCTCAGTGCGTATTTCCTCTCAAACTGACTTTCATTCTGAACTTGAGGCCGGCCTTGCATAAACTTTTTATCAATGAACCTCTTTCCTTTATCCCAAGTGCAAACACTAGAGTTCTTGCCCAAACCTTTGTCTTTCTCCAGTGAGCACCACTGTATACATGACGTAGGCTAATTTAAAATTGTCATTTGACTTAAATTTTTAAAAATTTGACCAATGGCAGAGGATTTTTGTGTTTTCCTTCCATTTCCTACGGTACCTGTGAAAAATGGTTTCTGCTTTGGCTTAAGAAATGAGTTTTAAAGGGTGAAGTCATTTCCATCTTTTATTTACATTAGACATTTTCAAAGGTCTGGATATAAAATGACAACCTCTGGCTCTATTTTCCCTTTTCCAGGTTTTTGAATTGTTTTGTTTGAAAGAGCCAGTTAGAGTCTAGTGGCATATCTAGAGGCCTGTTAAAGTCTAGGTGCCTTTCTGTTATGTTTAGGAACTGTTCATAGTTGATACACATTTCTGGATCCGAGTGGGAGAGGTAAGTTGGATATATTCAGTGTTCCAATCAAAGAAACATTATAAATCGCAGTTTTTTCTATGTTGGAATCTGTGAATACATTATTTCTGTTTAATTATAAAATATTTTTTTCAGTTAGAGAATGCTAGTTACAGTTTGTATTGTTAAAACAATATATAAGCAAAATGTTGGAGATTAAAATTCTACTCATGTTATAATCAATGATTGATTGTGAGGCAACTGATGTAGGATCTAGAAGAGAGAAATCTGGAATTTTTAATTAAAGTATTTTTTCTCAAATTTTTATACACTTGACTAAAAGGAGTTAGTAGTGTTTTAGTTCTTGCCACACTTCTGCCTTTACTGGGCAGGCGAACAGAACTTTGGTTTCTCTGCATCTCTGACAACAAGAGTTTATTGGACGCTTACTAAAGGATATTGCAGAATATTGTGAATGTCTCAGGGTCCCAGAGTGTCATATTCGCTTTTGTGTCCTGGCACAGGGCTTGACACCAAGTAATACTTAGTGATTTTCTTTTAAATTGCTTTTCTCACAGAGTTCACAATCTTGCCGAATGCATTTAATATGTGCAAAACAAAGAGTTTGAGAACAATTACAAAGGAGAAAGCATATACTAACTGAAGGAAATGGAGAGCTTCCAAGTATAAAAGGAGTTTAGCAAATCATTTGCGGAAACTGCAAATATATTACACGATTGCCTTGTGGGGTCAGGGCCAAGTTGGAGAATAAGACGACGAAATGTTGAGAAGGTCAGAAACTGACGGTGGCACCTGACCTAGGTAAGAGGCTTGGACCCATAGCACAGGACATAACCCTTCCTTTGTCTTTTCCTGCTATGTAATGGGAAGTAGCTGACATCAACCATTCTTCTGTGTATCAAATTAGGTTCTACTGGTCCTATTCCTAAAACTGAAACTCTAGAAAAACATCTCTATTTAAGTGGCGTGTGAACAGAAATAGATCTGAGGGTCAAGATTACACCAAGGTCAAAAAACTTTCAAGAAACCAAACCTGTTATTGTTTTTTAGTAAATCAGCGTATTTGAATTACTGACAGTGGACAGGATGAAGGGAGGGGGGTGACATTTATTATTGACCTGGAAAGAAACTGATTAAACACTAAGAATTTATAACTCATTACCTCTTAACACTTTTTGGTTTGGTTTGGTTTTTGCAAATAAGGGTGCATATTCACCGAATATTGAGGTTATCAAATTCCAGCATCATTGATTATTTCTTAAGAAAGTTGGGTAGATGAGGCGGGGGGGTCGAGAGGGCTGAACATTAAAAACCTGGTTATTTAGAAGATTTCCAAAGGGACAGAACTCCAAACACGAACATTAAACACTACAGACAAAGCAATCCGTATGCCCAGAAATGATGTAGGGTAACCCTGTGATGAACGCCTTATAATTACTTATGATTACTTGACTTGTTAAAAATGTATTCATTTAGATATTTTTTATTTCTTTAGATTAGGAAATTCATACAAATAGCACAAAATTTTAAAGGTCCAGTCCTCCTCACCTCCTAGTACTCCAGTAATATTAATACCATCTTTTCCCCCAGTTCTTGTATATCCTTTCAGAAATATTTTATGCACACTCAAGTACATTTATGTGTGTATACGTATACATACACACAAATACATATACATTATGCATACTTCTTTAATGTTTCAAGTTTCTTAAATATGAAATATTGCAAGTATTCAGAAATTACATAACATAGTAGATAGCCTACACTGACCCAGATTTTCAAAAGCTTAACGTTTTTTGTAATGTTTGTTTCAAATATAATTTTTTTAAAAAAGTAAAATGCTGGAAGTATAGTTGAATCCACCACCGTTTTCTTCCCTTTCCTGAGGTTAACATTATCTTAAAAATTGATGTGCATGCACATTATCCAAGCTTTTATATTTTTAATATTTTTAAATTATTGGTATGAGAAGTGGGATCCTGCCATCATAAAAATCCAAAATATATCACATTCACTGGTTGGCCAGGTGGTTGACGACAAGAAAACCAACATCGTAGAGTGGAAAACAGGTAGCCCTTGGTGTGCTGTGGTTAAGACTTTTGGTATAACTATCATCTTTGATAACTTGGAATCCAGGTCAAATGCTGCTCAAGTCTGTCACTGTGCAGGCACCAGATTATTATGATTCACTGGCTGTTCTTTTGCTGATTTTAGCAAAGTATCACCAAAAAAAGAGATGAGTTCAGACAAGAATTAACTTTTTTCAAATGCCAACTAAGAATTTTTAGTCGAACAGAAAAAAGTCTGGGGCAACCATAAAATTAAGAGTGTTGCCTTCCCGAGAAAGCTTATCATTTTAGATTGTCTTAAGTTAGCAACCATTGTATTGGGGGAGAAAAGCACAGGTGAAGCAAGTGTCCCTAGGAAGGTGGGGGCTGGGGAAACTCTCTGCCTTGGCTGAGGGGGTGTATTTTATCCTTGAAGCTGTTTAGAATTGCCAGGGTGTGGAGAAAATAAATAGCAGTCCCTCTCTTGATCCATTATTCCTTTTAAATCCTCTATAGACAACGCGCTTCCTTATGCTCTTTCTTCTGGGCAGACCCTAATGCCTCCTCTTCTTTGGTATGTCACTGGAACCAGAAGTCAGCAAACAAAAGAGATGAGGTTTAAGAAAACCGGCCATCGAGAATTTTGAATGTGGTTACTGGAACAAGAAATGGACGGGAAATAAATAGATTAGAGCCCCCAAAATTTTGGAGAGAATTATACTAGCAAAAAGTCTGAAAGTCTGACTTGCAAAATTCCATGATGATTTCACCTCTAAAGTCCCCAAGAATGGTTTGCTCTCTAACGCTCATCTCAGATGTGGCCCGAATTTCTTCAAGATGATCAACAAAGAAATTCTCAGAGGGAAAGCCAGGGACCATGGAGAAAAATGGACGAAGGAGTTACTCTACAACAGAGTAGAACCCAGGTACAGGCCAATGGACAAAGCAAGAGACTTATTTCTCTGCCAGGGCAAGGAGTCTGCGATTACCAATATTTGATAACTTCCATGGGTGACAGAATGCGGAATGGGAATTACAGTTTTTCCTGTTACATTCTTGGTGTGTCTATGTCTTAGCATAGGAGGACGCACTGGCAACAGTTTGTCTTGACAAGCTGCAAAAAGTAAGGCGACATATCCAGACCTAATGGAGACAACCACATCTCACCCAGAAATTTTAGATTTTGAATTGTTTGCTGTAAGTGATTGGGACTTTGTATTGTCTGTCTTGCAAAGGAAAAGTTCTATGGGCAGAAAGAAATGTATGCATAGATATTTGGTTTTTCAAGTACATCTTTATTTTGCAGAGATGGGAACAGACTTTCCCATAGCACAGAACTATCAGAGGCATACTTGATGGCCAGTGGGAAAGACCAGGGCACACTGCTGGTGATAGCACCAAGTACATTCTGGTTTTCTTCCCAAGGTCATAGCTGCTTGATGACAGATGACATTTCCCAGCTCCAATGTGACTAGGGCTTTAGAATGCCAGCAGAAATGATGCGTGAAGCTCCCTGCTCACTTTCCTGAAAGGAGATGGCTCTGCGATTCCTCTTCTCTTTTCTTTTCCTGCAGTCTAGCATGTGGCCTTGCCCATCACCCAGCTTTGATCACAGAGGTGAGGACCATGCCCTAGGTGTGGCAGAACGAAAGACAGAAAGAGCCTGAATTCTCAGGTGACAGAACTGCCTTTACCAAACTAGACTGTTAGACTGTTATGCGAGAAAGTTGGGTGAACTTTTATATTAAACTCACAGAATTTTAGGTTCTCATTGTTACAGCAGCTTGGGGTCAACCCTGACCAGTGTCATATGTGTAGTTCTAGTTCATTCATTTTAATTGCCCCTGAGTACCCAAATTTACTTACCTGTTTCCTTATTTATGAACACCTACAACATTTCCTCCATTTTTCAGCTCTTTGTAAAAATGCAGCACTGAACATCTTTCTAGATGTGTCTTTATATACCTATGAGCATTTTTCTGTGCCATACAACAACAGCCTTTAGCCACATATGTTATTTAAATTTTAATTATTGAAAACATTTTTTAAATTAAACATTCATTCGTCAGCCACACTAACCATGTTTCAGGCACTCATTAGTCACATTAGTCACTTTCTGAGCTGTGACTCACAAAGTACAAATACAAATAGAAAAGCATTTTCTATTTGTACAAAGTATTTTCTATTTGTAAAAGTACAGAAGTACAAATAGAAAACATTTCTATCATGGCAAAAATTGTTCTGAACTGCACTGCACAAGGACATATAAACCTAGAAGTAAAACTTCTACATCATGGAATATCCATATCTTCAGTGTTACTCGTGTGCAAAAAACGCACTAACATGATCAGAGTGATTTATAGCAGCTTGTAAGAGTTTTCATTTGCTGACATCTTCACCTACACTTGATATTATCTATGTTTTATTTTTTGCTGTAGTAATGGATGGGATTGGTATGACTGAGAAACTTTTTATGTTTTTATTTTCTATGGTACTTATTCTATGACTATTATTCTATTAGATGCTTGGTTTTTTTCTTAAACATTTAAAAGAGTTCTTTCTCTATTCTATAATACATACCCACCCTTTATTGGATGCATGACTTGCAAATATCTCCTCTCCATCTATAGTTTATATTTAAACTTTGTTGCTGGTGTTTTGATTTTGAACCAAAGAAGTTTATAATTTTAATATAGTCATACATCTTTTTTTTAAAGGTGTAAGATTTCATTTCTTAAACAATCCTATCTTGCATCAAATTAATAAAGATATTTTTATCTTAAAGTTTTGTTAGTAACACTGAGATCTTTAATCCATATGGAAGTTATTATATGTCACATTGGGTAGAAATTTAATTTTGCTTTCTACCATCTGGATAGCTAATTGTCCAAATATCACGTATTGAATAACCCATCTTTTGCACTTTGGTGTGTGACGCCAACTGTGTCATTTACCAAATTTCCTTATCTTCATAGGTCATTTTCTGAACTGTCTCTTCTAATCCATTAGTCTATTTGTTTATTCTTCTTATACACGATGTCTCATCTCTTAAAGTTTTGATATTTGCAAGGGTGAGTCTCCCCCTTGTTATAATTTTCCTTCAAAATTAGTTTGGCTTCTCTTGACACTTTGTTCTTCCATATGAATTTTAGGATCCATTTATCAATTTCAAAGAAATGTTGTCTGGGTATTGAGGTAGGCTGGAAAATATCCTCCCCTACCTCAAGATATCCACACCATAATCCTTGGAACCTCTGAATGCTCCTTTATTTGAAAAAAGGGTCTTTGCAGGTGGGATGAGGTTAAGGATCTTAAGATGGGGACATTATCCTGGATTATCTGGATGGCCCATAAATGTAATCACATGTATCCTTATGAAAGGAAGGAAGAAGGCAATCTGAACACACACACACACACACACACGCACACACAAGAATGGGATATGAAGACAGAGGCAGAGATTGGACTGATGCAACCACAAGGCAAGGAATGAAAGTAGGCAAGGAACAGACTCTTTCCTAGAGCCTCGGAGAGGGAACCTGCTGCCTGACACCTTGATTTCAGGCTAGTGATATTGGTTTTGGACTTCTGGACTCCAGAACTGTGAAAGAATAAATTTCTGTCTCAAAGAAAAGGTCTTTGCAGATGTGATTGGGTTAAGGATCTTGAGATGGGGAAATTATCCTGGATTATTCACTTGGTCCATAAATACAGTCATATGTATCCTATAAGAGGGAGGGAGAGATTTAAACTCATACACAAACAGAACAGAATGCAAAGTGAGCATAGGGAGGCACCAGAGTGATGCAGCCACAAGCCAAGTAATTACAGTAGCCCACAAGGAACACGTTCTCCCCTGGAGCCCCAAGAAGGATTGCAACCTTATCAACACCTTGATTTTAGTCTAGTGATGGGTTTTGGACTTCTGGCCTCCCAAATCGTGGGAAAATAAGTTTCTATAGCTTTAAGCCACCAAAATTGTGGTAATTTGTTATAGCAGCCACAAGAAACTCATACATTTTTGGAATTTCATTGAATTTAGAGATTAACTTGTATAGGATGATTATAATATGGAATCTGAGCATATCCAATCATTTTAATTAAATCTTCCCTTACATCCTTTGAAAAATTTTAAATTTTTCTCCATAATGGTCATGTGCTTCTCTTCTTAGAGTTATTCCTAGGGAAATGGTAGTAATCACTATTATTGTGAATGGAACATGTTTAGCATTATTACATTTTCTATTTGACTAATTTTTGAGTCTATTAGTTTTAGCATATTGATAGTATAATCAGTGTGCTTTGAAAAGTCATTTTTCTAGTAGTTTGTAGACTTTCCTCAATTTTCTATTTAGAAAAGCACAGTGTGTGCAAATATTAAGACATGTACTTCTTCAAGATTTTCTCATTTCTTTTTCTTTTCTTAGGACACTATCTAAGACTTCCATAACTTTATTGAATACAAGAGGTGATAAAAAAAATGCCTCCCCCTTATTTTAAGATAATTTGTTTCATCATGAAATATGTTTTTATAGGCTTTTTAAGATACCTATTATCAGCTTAAGGGATTTCCTTTTATTCATTGCTTACTAAGGCATATTATTGTGGCAGAGTTGAAATTTATCAAGTAATTTTCTTCCAGGAATTGATTATATTTGCTTTTTCTCTTTAAGCTATTAATTTGTAATTCTGAAACCCTGCTTGAGATTAGTAGGCCTCACTGAATCTATGGCCTGATGTCTTCAATCCATCTGAGAAAATTCTTAGCCATTATATCTTCAAATGTTGTTTTTGCACTTTCTCTTATCTTCTGGAGATTTGCATATATGTTAGACTTTCTCATTGTATCTTTTATGTCTTGTATACACAATTCTATTATTTTCCCTCTATGCTTTATTCTTGATGTATTTTTCTCACCTATTGTCCAGTTCACCAATTCCCTATACATTCATTTAGATCCATCCATTTAGTTCTTAAGTGAGACCATGTGGATTTTCCTGGCTTATTTCCCCTAACATAGTAACCACGAGGTTTATTAGTGTTGTTGCAAATGACAGAATTTCCTTCTTTTCTCAGGCTGTATAGTATTCCATTGTGTACATACACCACATTTTTTGTTACTCATTCATTCATTGATGGACACTTCGGTTGCTCAGTATTTTGATTATTGTGAATAATGCTAAAATGAACATGGGCATGTAGATATCTTTTTGACATATCAATTGCAATTCCTTTGGACAAATACCCAGAAGTAGGATTGCTGGATCATATAGTAATTCTATTTTTGTTTTTGAGGAAGCTCCACACTGTTTTCTATTTAACTGTATCATCTATTTGGATATTTAAGTTATTCCAAAGTATTCGCTAATATAAGTGCACATCCTTACGTGTAAATATTTTTGTCTCTTTTATCATCATTGCTGATTTAGAATTACTGGAAATGGAATAATCGGTTCAACGGTTTAAACACTTTTATGACTTTTGATACATATTGTCAAGTTGCCTTCTAAAGTTGTATTCTAAATTGCCTACAACTTCTCCAAAAGAGTATAAACACCTATTTCCTCATGTCTCTTAATATTTCCACTTTTTAAAAATTTTTGCAAAAATGGTGGACTAAAAGTCAGCATCTCACGGTTATAATTTAGATTTCTTTAGTCAAGCTGGAGAATCTTCTCATGTGTTTTTGTTTTTTCTGTGAATTGCCTATTCATGCTTCTTGCCCATTTTTCTGTTGGAATTTTTCTTTGTCATATTCATTTTCGGTTGTAATATGCCTTATTTTTAGAAGGGGTACACATGTGTTTCATTTATGAACCCTTGCATACCTTAGCATATCTTTCTATTTGTACATTGATGACTGACAACTTTCTTGATGTTGGATTCTTGGGTCCCACAGCCGAGCAGGGTAAGTTCATCTAGATGTGGGCTTCCCCCTATGTCAGGCGAACGTGCACTTTGCCTGTGTTCTGTCACAGACAACCCACTTGCAGTTATAATCTTCCTTCAGGTCTTAAACTACCAGGATGATTAATGTAAGTTTCAGTTCAGTCATCGCTTACCCTGTGTAACTATGAATAAAGCCTGGAATGTGGGGAGCCCCAAGCAGAGGAATCTCATCTCTGAGCAGTTTTTTCTCCATAATTATTACCAAGCAAAACTACTGGGCTGGTGCTCAGAGTTTTGCTTGGGCCTCCATGGCGTCTCTTCACCCACTTAATGTTTTGCTAGCTGTGCCATGAAGCCCTCATGCACAACTGGCTTTCTGTGGGCCATCCCCATGGACAACCAAGAATCTCACACTGCTTCTATAGAACGCAGCTCATCCAAAGTGGGGCACGGGATGTCACATCTTACACTCCACGCTTTATAATAACTCCTGCATTCAGTGGATATTAGTGGGGCTCTGCTATGATATTGTTTTCTCCTGACTTACCCTAACACTGTCTTGCTTTCTTTAGATGATAACCAGTCTCCTTAACATCTCACTCAGTTGAGTCTCTTTTGTACAATATCCCACCAAAAATCCTAGAAGTTTTTAGTGTAGGGATGACACCCTTCTTATTTTCCCACCTTGCATGTAGGTTTTTAATTCTTCTTCATTTCTCTGGCTATATGTTAGAGTTTTCTGAGGATGGAGTAGAAGTCATACAACTGTGTGAATTTCATCATCTCACCAAGAAGTTACCTTTCACTTTTTTAAGTGAAGCAATGCGATCAGGTACCGTGGTTTTCAAACTTCGGTGTATATAAAAAATTATCAACAGTGTGTAAAATGGAGACACCAGCCTCTTACCTCCAGAGAATAAGATTCAGTAACTCTGACATGCACCAAATAATGTATATTTCTAATAAGCAACCCTCCTGGATGATTTCGATCTAGGTTCTACCACACTTTATTTTTTATTTACTTTTGTGAGACAGGATCTTGCTCTGTTGCCCAGGCTGGAGTGCAGAGGCATGATCATAGCTCACTGCAGCCTTGAACTCCTGGGCTCAAGCAGTCCTCCCACTTCAGTCTCAGACTGAGTAGCTAGGACTACAGGCATGTGCCACCATGCCTGGCTAAATATTTGTGTGTGTGTGTGTGTGCGTGTGCGTGTGCATGTGCGTGTGCGTGTGCGTGTGTGTGTGTGTGTGTGTGTGTGTGTGGAGACTAGGTTCTCACTATGTTGCCCAGGCTAGTCTCAGAGTCCTGGCCTCAAAGCTGTCCTCTCACCTCAGCTTTCCCAAAATGCTGGGATTACAGGCATGAGCCACCATGCCCAGCTACCATACTTTAAGAATCCCCAAAGTAATGAAAAAAGAACTAAACTTGTGGTTCTCCAAGTGTAGCCTACAGACCAGCACATCAGCTTCATGTGAGAACTTGTTTGGAAAGTAAATTTATCGGCCCCAACACAGAAAGTCTGGGGGTATTGCCCAGTGATCTGTATTTTAACAAGCCCTCAAGTTTGAGAATTGCTGAAATAGCAAGTCAGAAACCCCAAGTTCAAATCTGAGCTCTGTCTCTGTTTAACTCAGTGACCAGAGGAAAGTTTTTCACTCTCTATTAACTTCAACTTCCTTGATTTATAACATAAGGAAGAAAAGCTAAATATCTCCAAAGACCCTTTAAGACTTAGTCTCAAAATATTTTGTAACTTGTTCCATGCTGTATTTTCACATGAAATAAATTGCATTTGGTTGAGGTTTGAGTACTGTTATTTGTATTCTGCAGGAACATCCTGGGATCCGATGATTATATACTGTATTTCACTAGAGCTAATCAATCAATCTCAGAACAATTAAAAATATATGCATAAATATTAACAATAATCCCGAGTAGAGATTGCATCTAAATCCTCTGTATGGTTTCTTGGCAAATAGTTGTTTTTCTTTCTTTCTCAATCTCCTTTTAAATAGAAAAAGGCTGGGTTCCATCAGCATGTGGCTCCCCCAGCTCATTTTCTTCATCTGGCTCTTTTGATCTTAATTACTAGGGCTAGTTCTTGAATTGCAGCAGCTTGTTTTAAGGAGCTTATAGCAGAAGGTGCTAAGCACAGGCAGCCGACAATGTGTTACTAAAAGGAGAAGAAATTTTCCTTTACATAAGAAGCCATATGCAGTCCAAATTTATCCATACTGTATCACCGAAATGTGTATTTTAAAACTTCATGTATGATTTTTCCCAGGTATGGGTTTTGTTCTCTTGCATATTGGACAAAGGACCACCAAAAGACCAGTTCAGCTTCAAAAAAGTCCTTTTCAAAATATTCCCAAATTGCTCACATCAGCAACATCAGGGGTGACCATCCACTGCCTTGTCTTGGAAGGTTTTCACTGCACAGCTAACACCCTCTTAGAGCATCCTTCTCCCCACGGCATTCTCAGCCGTTAGGTTTCAAAAGGTCTTGTTGTCAAGGTGCTCTTTTCTCAAAAGCAGCTGAACTGTGAAGTTTCCCACACCTCTGCTTTCCAAGAGAGGAAAGCAGAGAAAGGAGGCTGAGGTTTTGCTCTTTCTCTCCATCCTGTATCCTTTGGCGGTCTCACTGAGAGACAGCAAGTCTCTGGAGCGTCCCCCTGTGACGCCTTAGAGAACACCTGTGAGCCATCAAAGCCACGAAACGTGGCCAAGTGCCAGCCCTCTGGATGTGGCCTTGTGCAAATTTCCTTCATCAACACACTTCACCTTTGAAAGCTTGTCTTGAAAACTGTATTCCTTTCCCCCTCGCCCCGCTTCATTTGCTGTCACCCTCCTTCAGCGACAGGCCTTTGAGAGAACACATTAGGCAGTCTTTATTGAGATTTTTTTTTTTCTCTTTTACAACAACTGCTCTCTCTCACCATCATCCTTGGAGCTTCGCGTTTCCAACTGTGGCACCTACACAATCTAATTGCTTGGCACCGCATTTCTGACATCACAGTCTGTTGCCATGGAAAGTGCTACCAATTCAGCATGACGACTTCTCTGCCAGGAGAAGAGGATGCGCTGAGAGAGAGACAACATTTGTTTAAGCATAAATATCTTTGGTATTTAGCAAAGAGGCAGGAGACTCTATGGAAGACAACAGAGGAAGCAAAAACTGCAATTTATATGATGGTTTGTTTTCAGGGTTGCTCTTGGTTAAAGTCCTGGGGTTCGACTTTCTTCAGATCTTCACGATGTGCAAGAATTTCAAGGTGCTTATTTCTCTGACTTCAGGGTACATTGGGAATAATACTGAAATTTGAAAGCACTTAGAGTTCAAAAAAACAGAATGTCCCTTAAAATGCTACATCTGCCTTTTCATGTCGCTGTCAGATGATTATCTCGGTAGACAGATGAGCAGCAGTCATTCTAAACAGACTGCTCATCTCAGCACAGCCTTTCCCATGAAGCCGGTTTACAGACAATTTAGCTTCTGCCTCCTGTACTTCTGCTAAGACGCAGGCCGCCCCGCCCCCGTCTCTGCCAGGAATAAACCCTCCTAATCATGTCTACTGTTGAATTTACAGGGTTCCCATGAAGAGTTTTTGCAAGGGCCTTGCCGAAACTCAAAGTCCACTCTCATGACATGGATGAGACCATTAAACGGAAACTTGAGAACACTGCATCTGGAAAATTACAAAAGTTATAGTCTAGTTTTCACTATTCCCTAATGGTAAACTTGTGATTTGCTACTAAGAATTCTGGGTAAAAGAGCAAATTGGAGTAAATGTATCTAGCTCTTCTAGATACAACTTTCCCTGATTCCTATCAAAGTGGAATATTTTAAAAGAGAACAAAACTGTATCATTTGCCGAATACAAAACATTAATATTTTAGTACAGATCCACACCTGAAAGTTGGGGAAATTTCTGCCCATAGTCAAATATAGAAAAGAGTTCATTCCCCACGAGCTGCTGGATGTCTGAACTGTAACAATACCACAATAAACCCACAGCTTCCTTCTCTCTTGGTCTACTAGGTCTGGAGTCTTTGAACAGGAGTTACAATATCTCAGAGAACCAAATGGGTTTACAACAGTAACATGGATATATCTTGAGAGAGAGAAGTCATAGATATGTGAAAAGGTATTGAAGTTCACAGACCAGGGAGCAGGCTGAAGAACCAACACAAAGGTTTTCTATGAAATAGTTACTGCAGGACACAGGACAACAATTTAGACACTTCTGATTCATTTTCCTAAGGAAATCCAAGAGAACGTTTTACCTACTGCCAGGCTATGTAGAGCAGTGGTTAAGACTCTGGGCTTTAACAAATTTAAATCATGCTTCTGCTACATATGACCATCAGTAAATTACTAAAACTATCTTGCCCCAGTTTTTCCACTTGTAAAATGGAGTGATAGTAATTACCTAATTGGGTTATTGTGCATTGTAAGTAATTCTTTATGCATTGAAGAAAAATATATGTGGCACATATTAGTTATGTGATAAAAATAATTATTATTAGGAATCATGCCAACAATCCTAAATAAGGAGCAATCCAAAATTGATAAAGATAGCAGGAGATACATACACAATTGCTGGGTCGGGCGCGGTGGCTCACGCCTGTAATCCTAGCACTCTGGGAGGCCGAGGCGGGTGGATTGTTTGAGCTCAGGAGTTCGAAACCAGCCTGAGCAAGAGCGAGACCCCGTCTTTACTAAAAATAGAAAGAAATTAATCACACAACTAAAAATAT
>CAUYRB010111560.1:0-23681 GCA_963574695.1 Propithecus perrieri | reverse complement strand
GTTCCCAGGCCAGTAAGATTTGCTGACTAGAACTTTGTAACTTTCTGTTGTACTGATGCATTCCCTGTTGAGTTTCTTTCCCAGAAGTGGTGGATCTTCCTTGCAGTCATTAGATAACTACAAAGCCTTACACCAACTGTTTGTCCGGAGAAGACAAGATATGCAATACTCTACCACAAATCGTGCCCAAGGACCCATTGAACCTGTGCATAAAGCTGAAACAATGACAAATATTAACACCTACTTTATTTTAATACTAAAATTCCCACCCTGGGTGGGACTTGTCTGCCATTTTTTGAAAATGGGATGTATGTACTAGCATGATTTCTGACTGCACTTGTGTGCCCTGCACTCCACCTCAAACATATAATGATGCTCACTCCCCTCATACATTATTCATTTCACCTCTAGAAAAACCGCTGACCCTGTTGATCATGGAGGTGGCTTTGAGGCAGCCCATACCTTCCTCTCCCAGGAGATATGTCTCCCGCAATAAATCCTTTCTTTCTTCACAATCCTTGTTGCCTCAGTAATTGGCTTTTTGTGCAGTGAGCAACATTGAACCCCCACCCCTTGTGGGTTCATTAACAATTATATATTTTGCCAATCACTATCCCATAAATTCTTGACCAACCACTTTGAGCATATTCTTCTAACAAACATTATAATCTAATAGGAGATGAAATTTTAAAAACATATATAAAATAGAAAATAGCAAGTTTATAAATGTTATAAAATTTTATTGAATACGATAGTAGTAAGGGAAGTGGTAGAATATCAATATTGTCTAGATTATTTAGGAAAGATTTCGTAATGAAAGTGGAATTTGATCTTTCCCTAGAAAGTTACTATAATTCGGTCCAATAGTGAAAAGTGATTAGACTGTCTAGGTCAATGCAATGGCATGAGCAAAATTATGAAGCAGAAGTGAATCTACCCTGTAGAAGAACATAGGCTGGAGTTGAGGAGGCTATCTAGTTCCCATGATATTGAATTCTGAAATAAAATTATATAGAAATGGTAGAGTCAGAGCACGATATACTTGAGAGCTAGTTATTTCTGTAGAAGTGAAAGACCTTTGTTGCTAAGCAGCTAAATCTAGAATTTAGTAACCTGAGAGACAAAAGGGGGAGGGCTTATATTTCCCTGTGTTCTGTGTAGTCTCAACTACAAATCTTTGTTTGTTGACAAAGGGTGGTACAAACCATCTAGACAGAAAGGGCCATGGAAACTACTGTTTCTTTTACTGGTAGGTCATTCATCAAGTTTGGTTCTATGCATAAGTTGGTATCTAGAGTAGTCCTTTGGATAATGTGACATTTCTTAATTTTTGTTTTGTTTTACTTTTTAAAGATGGGAGTGACTTGAGTATGGCTAGGGAATAGGGTAACCAACCATTCTGGTTTGGCTGGAACTGAGGAGGTTGCTGGGATTCAGGACTTTCAGTTTTAAAACTAGGACATTCGCAGGTATATCAGGATGAGTTGCTTACCCTAATTGCCAGTAAGAACAGGCAAAATAGGAGAATATGAAGATACAGTTGAGAGTACAGAAAATCGATAGACTCATCCCTCAAGGAGGTAGAAGATAAGATCTAGAACAGAAAGTAAGGGGCTACTACCTGAATCTGTGGGGAAATCATGCTTCCATTGAGACTTGGCTGGGGAGTGAGGTAGAGGAGAGGTATATATGGATATGGATTCAGATAGCTTTGTAATGGTGAGAAACCTAGAAACCATTTTGCTCTTGAATTTGGTATCACTATAGATATATTTTTTGCTGCGTTCCAGAGAAAATGATCCATTTTATATTGTGACCTAGTGGCCTCACACACACATACAGTCCCAAATTTTTGGCACCAAGTGTGCAAGAGTTGCTAAGAATCTTCTATTTCCTTAAAGAAAGAAACTGCAGGTCATAACCAACTAAATTAATCCCATGAGTTTCTAATGGGTCGGATATTAGCAACAGAGAGATGGAAGAACAGTGCATTAGGGCATTAGGGTAAGAGGGGAGATGAGAAAGTAGGGATCTTGAGGAATTTGAAATAGCTTCAGGCAAAGGAAGAAAGAGTTTATAAAACATGTGGAGGAGGTCTGTTACCTAATTTGAGAGTCCAATTATGTTAGAGAACATGGAGTTTTAGTGGCACCACTTCATGGTATTGGTGGTACAATAATGTTCCTTCAGGAGTTTGGTCTCCGGAATCCTAGGAATGAAGACAAAAAAGTCTGGCTGAAAGATTCTTTGGAGTTATTTTCCTATTCTTGCCTACTCTCATGCTAAGCTCCAAGAAAAACAATATGACAGCGGTTCATGCAGCTCATCAGTCTTCTCCATAACACTGTATCTTTTATTAGTTCTTCCCACTTTCCATCCTCCCATCCATAACAACTCCTACTCCATAATAAGTAGAAAAAAACACATCGGGTGCAATACAGAGAGCAAATGTGGAAGTTAGGATTTCACCCCAATTCAGAGATGTTTGTCCTTGGAAGTTTTTTCTTTTCTCTTGGGTGCTACTTGCACCTTGTGGAATATGGTACCTACCTTATAGCAATGAAAACTGCTCAGATGGAGCCAGGCTCTGTAGGCAACAATGGAAGGATATTGTTCAGACTGAAACAAGTCCTCCCCATCCACTAGCATCCACATAGCAAATCTAGGACAAATAAAAAACTTAAATATTTTATATTACAAAGGAAAACAGTACTTGGTTAACTATATTGTGATTGAAAGGCAATGAGAATGAATTTTCAGCTACTGGCACTGTAGATAAATGAGGAAACTCAGAACATTAAGGAGGTGTGAATGTAATATCCAGGACAATAAAGAAGAGACAAATAAGGGATGGGAGGGTTTGAAACATCTGCTGAATTCATGTCTCCATTTCTTAGGCTGTGGAGACAGGACATGCCATTCCAGTTCTGATTGTACATTATCTTTTTTAAGTATTTCACAAGCACATTGTTTTGGATTTTTTTTTTTCATAGTACCACTGGTGGCTTTGATGTAGGAGTGGAGAAATTTTATGACGAGATTAATACAGTTCCCTGACCCCCACCTCCAGATCTGTGTTATAAGCAGGACTTTAGAGAGTTAAAGATTTTGGCACACAGTGGTTGAAGTGGTGGCTCAAATGACATGGAAGACAAAGGTGTGAGATTGAGAGAAATTTGGAGACAATGAAAGACAAAAGTATTTGGGTTCTCTTTGAGTTTGAAAAATAGAAATAGCAAGAGTAAAGGAGAGCTGGAAGGATTTAAATTGTTGGTAAATTGCTTAGGATATAAGAACTTTTCGTGTGATGACAAGGTATAAATCAGACTGTGAGTGGGTAAGCCCACGAATTACACTGATTATGAACTGAAGAAGTAACCTTTTAAAACCCTCCAGTTTTCAGATGGGTTGTCTATACACTGGCTAATATTAGCTAGGAGGACAGTAGGATTTTTGATGGAGAATATCAGTCAGGTGCCAAAGCCTTTGAAGTTTGTGCAAGAGTGATGGGGGTGGTTGACGAGAAATATAAAAAATAGTGCAGCTAGATGTTGTAGGATGAATGGTTTGGTATTGACTTTGTGAGCTGTGGAGAACAGGAAGTCACATTCTGGACCACGTGGCACATGTGACTTCTGAGAATGGGGCTTCTGTAGAGCAAGCCTTCTGGCAAGCAGTAAATTCTGTTGAAGCTCAGATTTAATAAAGTAAGTAGATGTAGGGAGATTCGTGTGAAGAGACTGAGGATGGAGTTTGATTTGTTCTTTCTGTCTTCCTTTGTTACTAAAGGAAGACTCTAGAAGGCATAGGAGAAGGTGTATGGAGGGATGTTATAGGAGAACTTGAATAAGGGTAAAGAAAGCATTGATTAGAAATGGATTCAGAGTCCAGGAGATGATTGGTGTTGGGTTTGACATCTTCATTTTTCTATCTTCTATGCAAGGCTTCTTGGATTAGCTTGATTTAGATGCTCTTCCTTTGTGTTCTTATGAGAAACTGCACTTACCTTCATCAATATGTTTATTACAATCAGGGGTGGAATCAAATTTTGAGGCCTGATGCATCTACATGATGACAGGCCTACTTTAAGAAGAAGAATACCAAATTACAATTGCAAAAAATATGTATAAAAATGAACAGTTATTTAGTATAAGAAAGAAGTCACAGCAAATTAAAAATTTTAAAAAGTTGAAAACACCATAAACATCACAAAATTTACTCCCTAATACTTATAGTAGTAATTAACTTCCTGACATACTTATATAATATGTTTTCCCTACAGTTTTTTAATTGCCGCTTAATTGCTTCTCTATGACAATTACTTTGTTATAATTTCTAAGGCAAGAACTGAAAGGCATTTTCCTTTCCCTAGCATGTTTGCTAAAAATTTATTTTGTATCATTAATAGCTTAGAAAAAAATTCAGCTTCACAACTTGTTATTGGTAGTGAGATAAATAATGACATATATTATTACCAAATTTTAGAAAACCTTTATGAAGTTCTTTATATATGAATTGTAATATTTCAGTGCATTTCAATTTTTTCTTTTATAGTGAACTAATTTTGAAAACTCTTAATTTGATGACTTTTATAAAGTGCATTGCTGGGCCCCTTCCAGGCTCATTATGGAAGTCTGTACAATGAGGCTCCCTGAAACATAAACTTTATTAGCCTCAGACTAATCTGCTTTGGCTCATATATTATAATCGTCTGTTTACTTGTCTGTTTTTACACAGGTTTAGTGTGTCTTAGACTCATTTTTGTCAGTCATTTGAGACTATGATGAAATCTATGGGTTGTCCCCTCAGGAAATGAAAAGGGCATATAATTTACAAAATTTAAAAAATATTGAATACAATGTTTATTCTTGCTCCTGCCACAAATTTCTGCACAAATTGATAATTCATTTAATGATGTGGTTTTTTTTCATAATATGTAGTAAATATCCAGCAGTTTGTATGCTCCAAATACATGAATGCTTGCTTAATGAATAAGGGAAGAAACAGACAAGTGTCGCCAGCCAGACTGTATGCCAGGTGCAGAAATTCCTCACTTTCAAAAGTTGTTGCTAAATATATTTGAGCAAACATTGGGACCCTCCCCTGCTATGCTAAAATACCAGGCACTCTGATGCCTTTGACGGAGTTCCTTTTCGCAAGGCCTTTAAACTACATAGATTCTCATTTTCTCTTCTGAAGGCATTTCCTTTTGTTTTCGGGATTCTCCTGCCAGTAACTGGGGAGAACAACATTGTTCTCCCCATACATACCCTTAGAGGATATCAGCTTTTTATGAATGTTTTTCCTCCTCTAAAAATTATAATCAAATAAGAATATGTTTTAAGTAGCATTCATTTATAAGCCAAGGCAGTTCACCACGACCCCTCCCTTTTTCCATTTTACACTGTACACAGAGATATAATTGGCACTATAGAAGATACTATTATAAAATGAGTGAAAATCATTAACCCTGCCATAAGGATTTTTCAGTGTAATAGTGTTATGAGTGAAGGAGAATCCAATGAGGAGACAGTAAATCACTTTGAGATAAAAAAAAACTAAAGTAAACCATGAGACTGATGCAAATTGATACAAGAATTGTTGTGATTATTTTTGATGTCTCCAGTTTTGACAGTCAAAGGGGAGACTATCAATAGTTATTGTGAAGTCAACAGGCATAAACCAATACTATCTTGCACAAATTGAGATATAAAGTCACCCTACTATTAAGTCTCTTTACTTTTGCTTTAACTTCTTACTATAGACATTTTCATACCACCTATCAAAATTGAATAATTATATAAATACCTCTCTTCCACTTCAACAATTATCAACACATACCCAATATTGTTTTATCTATACCCTCTAACTCCCCAACCCCATTTACTAAAAGCAAGTCCAAAGTATTGTCTTGATGCATCAATCAGTTTTTTGTCTCTCCATGCTTTTTCTTTCCAAATTTTCTTACCCAATCCTATCACCATCCCCGCCCGTCTTTTTATTTTTATTTTCAGCATTGCAGTTCTGATGATCCAACTCTGCCAGGACACAGATCTATAAAGGTCAGCCCTGCACCCTGAGCAGCTCAGGAGGAGCCAGACCAGCAGTTCCTCACACTCCGCACTCTTCTGCTCTGGACAGGTGGTGCCATAATGGTGGCTATGGAGGCTGGAGCATCCATGAGAGTCACTCTACTGCTGCTCTGGCTTGGGGTGTCTCTGTACCCACCTGGCCTTTCCCAGGCTGGGCCCTCCGAACACCTCAGCTCCCCAGAAGTAGTGATTCCCTTGAAGGTAACCAGCAGAGGCAGAGGTGCAGACGCTCCGGGATGGCTCTCCTATAGCCTGCTGTTTGGGGGCCAGAGACATATTGTCCACATGAAAGTCAAGAAGCTCTTGATTTCCAGACATTTCCCAGTGTTCACCTACACAGAGCAGCATGCCCTCCTGGAGGATCAGCCCTTTGTCCCTGATGACTGTTACTATCATGGCTACGTGGAGGGAGCCCCTGGGTCTCTGGTTGTTTTCAGCACCTGTTTTGGGGGCTTTCGAGGGGTGTTACAAATAAATGACCTCACTTACGAAATTGAACCCATCAGGCACTCTACCACATTTGAACACCTGCTTTATAAGATAAACACTAATGAGACACAATTCCTGCCCATGAGATGTGGCTTAAAAGCAAAGGAAATAGCATTCCAACACTTGGAATTCGAAGAGGTTGAGAACTCGGCTCTGAAACAAAATTCTACTGGTAACTGGTGGACCCATGCATGGTTTCTGGAGCTAGTTGTGGTGGTCAACCACGATTTCTTCATTTACTTCCAAAGCAACTTCTCAAATGTGCAAGAGGACGTATTTCTTGTTATCAACATAGTGGATTCCATGTATCAGCAGTTGGATACTTACGTAATTTTGGTTGGGATTGAAATTTGGAATCAAGGAAATGTTTTTCCAATAATAAGTATAGAACAGGTTCTGGAAGATTTCTCTCACTGGAAACAAATCAGTCTTTCCCAGATACAGCATGATGCTGCACATATTTTCATAAAAAATCCTCTTATAACTATACTTGGTATAGCCTATGTTGCAGGAATATGTCGTCCTCCTATTGATTGTGGAGTTGATAATTTCCGAGGAGACACCTGGTATCTTTTTGCCAACACTGTAACCCATGAATTAGGTCACACTTTGGGTATGCAGCATGATGAGAAGTTCTGTTTTTGTGGGGAAAAAGGTTGCATCATGAGTGCTTTCAGAGTGCCAGCAGAGAAATTCACCAATTGCAGTTATGCTGATTTTATGAAGACCACTTTAAACCAGGGATCATGCCTGCACAATTTTCCAAGACCAGAGGAAGTCTTTATGTTGAAGCGCTGCGGGAACGGCGTGGTTGAAAGAGAAGAGGAGTGTGACTGTGGATCTGTACAGCAGTGTGAACAAGATCCCTGTTGTCTGTTGAACTGCACTCTGAGGCCTGGTGCTGCTTGTGCTTTCGGGCTTTGTTGTAAAGACTGCAAATTCATGTCATCAGGGGAACTCTGTAGACAACAGGTCAATGAATGTGACCTTCCAGAGTGGTGCAATGGGACATCCCATCAATGTCCAGAAGATAGATATGTGCAGGATGGTATCCCCTGTAGTGACAGTGCCTACTGCTATCAAAAGAGATGTAATAACCATGACCTACAGTGCAGGGAGATTTTTGGTAAAGGTGCAAAGAGTGCACCTTGGAATTGCTATAAAGAAATCAACTCCCAGGGAAACCGTTTTGGTAACTGTGGTATAAATGGCACGGCATACCTAAAATGTAATACCTCTGATATCTTTTGTGGGAGAGTTCAGTGTGAGAATGTGGGAGCCATTCCTTCTCTCCAAGATCATTCTGCTGTGCAGCACACTCACATCAATGGTGTCACCTGCTGGGGTATCGACTATCATTTAGGAATGGACATACCTGACGTTGGTGAAGTTAAAGATGGCACTGCATGTGGCCCAGGAAAGATCTGCATCCACAAGAAGTGTGTCAGTCTATCTGTCCTGTCACAAGTCTGCCTTCCTGAGACCTGCAATATGAAGGGGATCTGCAATAACAAGCATCACTGCCACTGTGGCTATGGGTGGTCCCCACCCTACTGTCTGCTCAGAGGCTACGGAGGAAGTGTTGACAGTGGCCCAGCATCTGCAAAAGGAAGAGTTTTCTTGCCACTAATTGTGATTCCTTCTTTGTCTGTTTTAATTTTTCTGTGTACTGTTGGGCTTGTTATGTATCTTCGACAATATTCTGGTCCCCAGGAGACTAAGGTTCACTCATCAGGTTAAAAAAATCTCTAATTTACTATCCCATGCATTATTGAGTTTTGGTCTCTTAGCTGTAGAAATGTTAGTACATGCCTGAAACTGAGCACATTTCTGACTGTTTACTGAAAAATGCAGGGATCCTCCCTTCCATCAGTATCAGAAATATTGTGATTAAGTACAGGTAATTCCTAACATGTTCCTACCTTCTGTTCATTGGTTTAACGCAGCAAGTAAATTTCCATCTTATCCTTTCTTTAGTCCTTTTGTGTTTCTTATGCATAGATATGACTTATGAGAAAGGCAGGAGACAGATATCAGGGTATCCAGGAGTGAGTCTTGCCTCTTGACCGCCATTTAACAATTTGGAAAATTACTTTAATTTTCTGAGATTCCGCTTCAAAATCTGAAACAGGGGATGATAATAATGTTTGTCCCACTCAATTCCTTGAGATTATTTGGTAACCAAAAGAGAAGGAAGTGAATTTTTGTTAAGTATAAACAAATTGTTTGTTTAGTATTAATAAAAACTCCCGACCTTGTTCCCTGTGTGCTTCCTAGCCAAGCTTGTCTATTCTCTTTGTCTTTCTTACTTACTTATTTATTTAATTCATTTATTTAGAGACAGGATCTCACTCTGCCACCCAGTCTGGAGTGCAGTGGCAAGATCATAACTCATTGTAACCTCAAACTCCTGGACTCAAGTGATCATCCTACACTGGCCTACCAAAATGTTGGGATTACAGGTGTGAGCCACCAAGCTAAGCTCTATTCTCTTTGTATGTATATATGTATGTATTTATTTATTTCAATAGATTTAGAGGGTACAAATGGTTTTTTATTAATACGGATAAATTGTATATTGGTGAAGCCAGGCTTTTGTTGTACCTGTCACTCAAATAATGTACATTTTACCCAATAGGTAAGTTTTCATACCTCACCCTGCTCATGCACTTTCCCTTTCTGAGTATCCAGTGTCTATTTATACCACTCTGAATGCTCATGCATACCCATTACTTAGCTCCCACTTGTAAGTGAGAATGAGTATTTATTTTTCCATTCCTGAGATACTTCTCTTATGATAATGGTCTCCAATTCCATCCAAGTTGCTCCAAAGACATTATTTCATTCTTTTTTTATGGCTGAATAGTATTCCATGATGCGTGTGTGTGTGTGTGTGTGTGTGTGTGTGTGTGTGTGTGTCACATTTTCTTTATCCACTCAGTTGTTGATAGGCACTTAGGTTGATTCCATATCTTTACGATTGTGAATTGTGCTGTGATAAACATGAGTGCAGATGTCTTTTTATGTAATGACTTCTTTTCCTTTGGGTAGATATCCAGTAGTGGGATTGCTGGATCAAATGGTAGATCTACTTTGAGAAATCTCCATGCCATTTTCAAGAGAGGTTGTACTAAATTACATTCCCATCAACAGTGTATAAGTGTTCCCTTTTCACCACATCTACACTAACATCTATTCATTTTTGACTTTTTAATAATGACCATTCTGATGAGGTAAGGTGGTTTCTCATTGTGGTTTGAATTTATATTTCCCTGATGATTAGTGATGTTGAGCATTTGTATATCTTCTTTTGAAGAGTGTCTGTTGATGTCATTTGCCCATTCTTTAACAGGGTTGTTTGTTTTTATCTTGCTGATTTATTTGCGTTCCTTGTAGAATCTGGATGTTAGTTCTTTGCTTGGATGTATAGTTTGCAAATATTGTTTCTCATATTGTCAGTTGTGTGTTTACTCTGTTGATTATTTCTTTTGCTGTCAGAAACTTTTTAGTTTAATTAAGTCCCATTTGTCTATTTTTGTTTTTGTTGTATTTGCTTTTGAGGTCTTAGTCATAAATTCTTTTCCTAGTCCAATGTTAGAAGAGGTTTTCTTAGGTTTTCCTTTTTTTAATTTTTATTTTTTGTTTCAAAGTATCAGGGGGGTACAAACACTTTGGTTACGTAAATTGCCTTTGCACTGCCCAACAAGCGTGCCCATCTCCCAGACAGTGCACACCCTTCTGGTGGATTTACCCATCCTCTCCTCCCTCCTTTCATCTGCCTGACACCTTATGAATGTTACTTCCCATATGTGCACATTAGTGTTGATCAATTAGTACCAATTTAATGGTGAGTGCATGTGGTGTTTGTTTTTCCATTCTTGTGATACTTCGGTTAGAAGAATGGGCTCCAGTTTCATCCAAGATAAATACAATAGGTAGTTCATCATTTTTTTTATGGCTGAGTAGTACTCCATGATATACATATACCACATTTTGTTAATCCACTCATGTATTGATGGGCACTTGTGTTGTTTCCACATCTTTTCAATTGTGAATTACACTGCTGTAAACACTCTGGTGCAGGTGTCTTTTTTACTGACTCATCATACAGGGTGTGGTCGATTTTCCTAGGTTTTCTTTTAGAATTTTTATGGTTTCATGTCTTCCATTTCAGTCTTCAATCCATCTTAAGTTTTGTGTATGGTGAGAGATAGAGATCCAGTTTTATTCTTCTGCACATGGCTCTCCATTTTTCCCAGCACCATTTATTGGATGGGGCATCCTCTTCCCAGTGTATGTTTTTGTCTGCTTTATCGAAGATCAGTTAGTTGTATGTGTATGGTTTTATTTCTGGGTTTTCTATTCTGTTCCATTGACCTATGTGTCTACTTTTACCATGTTATTTTGGTTACTATAGCCTTGTAGTATAATTTGAAGTCAGGTAATGTGATGCCTCCAGATTTATTCTCTTTGCTTAGGATTGCTTTGGCTATTTGGGCTCTTTTTTGATTTCATATGAAATTTAGAATTGTTTTTTCTAATTCTGTGAAAAATGATATTGGTATTTTGATGGGAATTGCATTGAATCTACAAATCACTTTGGTCGGTATGGACATTTTAACAATATTGATTCTTTCAATTCATGAGTATGGGGTGTTTTTCCATTTGTTTGTGTCATCCGGATTTCTTTCACCAGTGTTTTGTAGTTGTCTTTGTAGAGATTTTCACAACCTTGGTTAAATATATTCCTAGGTGTTTTATTTTCTTTGCAGCTATTGTAAATGGTATTGAGATCTTGATTTCATTCTCAGCTTGGCTATTATTAGCATATAGAAATGCTATTGATTTGTGTACATTGGTTTTTTAACATGAGTCTTTACTGAATTTATCAATTCAAGTAGTCTTTTGGAGGAGTCTTTAGGGTTTTCTAAGTATAAGATTGTATCATCAGCAAACAGGGATAGTTTCACTCCTCTTTCCTGATTTAGATGCCCTTTATTTCTTTCTCTTTCCTGATTGCTCTGGCTAGGACTACCAATACTTTGTTGAATAAGAGTGGTGAATGTAGACATCCTTGTCTTGTTCCAGCTGTTAGGAGGAATGCCTTCAACTTTTCCCCATTTCAGTATGATGTTGGCTGTGGGTTTGTCATATATGGATTTTATTATTTTGAGGTATCTTCCTTCTATGTTGAAAATTTTGAGTGTTTTCATCATGAAGTGATGCTGTATTTTATTAAATGATTTTTCTGCATCAATTTAGATGATCATATGGTTCTTGTTTTTAATTCTGTTTGTAAGGTGAATCACAGTTATTGATTTGTGTATGTTGAACCATCCTTGTATCCCTGGGATGAAACCCACTGGATTGTGATGAATTATTGTTTTGGTGTGCTTTTGGATTGGTTTTCTAGTATTTTGCTGAGGATTTTTGCATCTATCTATGTTCATCATGGATATTGTTCTGTGGTTTTCTTTTTTTGTTGTATGTTTTCCTGGCTTTGGTTTAGGGTGATACTAGCTTTGTGGAATGAGTTACGAAGGATTTACTCTTTCTCAATCTTTTGAAATAGTTTCAGTCAGATAGGTACCAGTTCTTCTTTGTAGGTCTGGTAGAATTCGGTTGAGAATCCATCTTGTCCTGGGCTTTTTCAGTTGTTGTTGAGAAATTTTATTATTACTGATTCAATCACATTTCTTGTTATTGGTCTGTTCAGGATTTCTAATTCTTCCTCATTCAAGCTTGGGAGGTTGTGTGTTTCCAATAATCTATGCATTTTCTCTAGATTTTCTAGTTTTTATACATAGAGATATTCATAGTAGTGTTGGATGATCTTTTGTATTTCTGTAGTATCAGTTGTAATGTCTCCTTTTTCATTTCTGATTGAGCTTATTTAAATCCGCTCTCTTCTATTCTTGGTTAATCTAGCTAGTGGTCTATCGATTTTGTTTATCTTTTCAAAGAACCAAGTTTTCATTTCATTGATCCTTTGTATTGTTGGGGTTTTGTTTGTTTCAAATTCATTTCATTCTGCCCTGGTCTTTTTTATTTCTTGTCTTCTACTAGTTTTAGGCTTGGTTTGTTCTTGCTTATTTAGTTCCTGGAGGTGTGACGTTAGGTCATTAATTTGTGATCTTTCTTTCTTTTTGATGTAGCATCTATTCTCTTTGTCTTAATTTGTCAGTTTGGGTATCTTTTGGGAGCTTGCTTTGATTCTAAAATATAAACTTCATGAGGGCAGGTTTTTTAAATCTGTTTTTCTCACTGTCATATCCCCAATACTTGGAACAGTGCCCAATACATAATAAATGTTTGAAGGAAGTAATGATGAGTACTTGAATGAAGTATTAAATGCATGATATTAACTAAGAAAATTAAAAATAATACTTTGCTACCTTGGTGATGTCATTCTGATCCTATTTATTTTAAGACTATTGGGGCTCTTGCTAAAAATTAAACTTTGAATAATTAAAATATATGTATTTAAAATGCTGCTGTTTGTACCTGGTGCACTTTGCTGGTCTTTTTGTCCACAATTTTTCTTCTCCTCAGTCTATTCTCAGTGGTTTTGGAAAGCCTGTCTCTTGAAAACACAGATATAATCAGGTATCCTTTGTATTATCCAGTTAACTTAGAATGACATTCTGTAAATTGAGCCAAATGACCTTTTGGATATCATTTTCCATAATGCTCTGCCAACTTAGCATCCTTTAACTATTTTCTGTTCAAAAAATTTTTGACTGTGTTATTCTCTTGCACGTTTATACATGCAATTCTTATCTCCCAAATACTGTTTACCAACCTCTCCCACTTCCTTAAACTAGAAAACTCCTATTTTTCTCTCAGTAGAGGTTAAATGTTATATCTTTGGAAAAACATTTCTTATAAAATGTTAGATGAGGCCAGACACAGTGGCTTATGCCTGTAATCCCAGCACTTTGGGAGGCCAAGATAAGAGGATTGCTTGACGCCAGGAGTTTGAGATCAGCCTGGACAACATAGCAAGGCCCTGTCTCTACAAAATTTTTCTTTAAAAAATTAACTGGGCATGATGGCACACACCTGTAGTACCAGCTATTTGGAAGACTGAGGCAGGAGGATTGCTTGAGCACAGGAATTTGAGGTCATAGTGAGCAGTTACAGTGAGCTATGATTGCACCACTGCATTCCAGCCTAGGCAACAGAGTGAGACTTTGTCCCCCCCCCCGTCATATTAGTTGCCCCACTTGTGTGCCCCTGTCACTTGTATCACCCCTTTATGGTTTTATGCACTCTAGGAATAGATGAGGAGAGAGTCTAACAATGTACCAGCCAGGGACAAAAAGGAGAAAAGGACATCTGGTGGAGCCATAGAAATAAGAAAGAGTGAATCAAGCATATGATATGATTAAACCTGGCTATCAGAGAAAGATTCACATGTTGTAAGTGTATATGTCCATATGGAAACAAATGGTAGCTGCTTCAATATATTAATTCTATTTTGAAATTGTTTATTATAAAAAGTATTTGAAGTTGATTATAGTAAAATTTATCAATCTAATATTCTTTTATATTTGCTGAGTTTTGTATTTCTGCATGTGATAACTTTGAAATGATTGAATTTTTTTCTAGGATAATGTTGGCTTCAGCTTTTATGCTTAAATCTGGAATTTATTTTGCTATAAGGAATGACATAGGAATCCAATCATATACTTTTTCAAGTAAATAGCCAGTTGTCCTGATACACTTTATTGAATAAGTCCCTTTTTACTGCTTTGCTGGTTGAGATTCTGTACATTTCAAAGTTAATGTGTTTGAGTCACATTATTTTACTAATTATTATTTTACTTATTATTTGTAAATTTTTACAAGAAGCATCAAATTTTATAATATTCTAATTTTAAGAAAAGCTGTATAGTTTTTGTGTAGTAACTATAACTGTGTAGTTATATTGGTTGAGTTAATTAGGGGCAGATCAGTCAACTGTATCAAGGCTTGTGATTAGAATTACACTATTTATAACATATAACAAATAGTATAATTAGAATTACACTATTTATAACAAGTGTGTAATCATACCTACTGTTTTTATTTGGGTTCCCCAAAAGGCAGACGCAGTGAAAAGGATTTAGCTGGAGTTAGTTTATTTGGGAAGCACAAAAAGAGGGTAGATTAATGAGCAGGTTTCCTCTGTGGGCCACTGGGGTCATCCCTGTGGGTTTTCTGAGAAGTCATATGAAACACACTTTGAAATATTTTCCCATGGTTTAAGAGAAAGCTGTCAGGAAGAGAAGACCTGAAATACAAGGACTTGAAGTGGAAAACTGCCAGAGCATGGGAATTGTCTACTGTGGCTGCAAGCAAACTAAGGTGGGACAAGGGGATGTAGGGTGGGCCATCAGCATCTACTGCACCCAACTTCCCTGGAAAAAAAAATGCCGAGGCAATGACTAAATTCAAATGCTTTGTTTGGGAAATGCAATCCTAGGGAAGTCAGAGTAAAAGTGAAGGTATTTGGGGTTGGAAAGTACGGTACAGTAGATGCTGGTGGTGCCTGCCTGTATCCTCTTAGTCTGAACATTGAGATTATCTGTAGTACTGGTGACAATTCCTATACACACTAATGGCTTTCTACTTTTCAAGAGTATACTTGGGCCATTCATGAGCAGGCTGGAGGCAAGAGGGTGTTAATGCATCTGGAAGCAACTCTCAACCAATGAGAAATGTTTTATGAATGAACATTACAACTTCCCCAATCCTCATGGTACAACTCTGAGGTATTGGATACTGTCTCTCAGAGAGTCCATAGTATGATTGTGTCCTAGTTGCCCACATGGTCATTCACCTATTAATGAATGCTTGATTGTCTTTTATCCCTTTCCTGTCTCAGTTTCCTCCTCCTTCACCAGGCGCTCAAATCTTGGGATTATGTCCCAAATAAAGTACTCACACTCAAACCCATGTCTCAGGGTCTGTTTAGGCTGTTGGTAACAGAAGTGTTCCTTAAAAGGCAGACCCATAGGAGGCAAGAGTCTAGAATTGGATGAGTTACTTTTCAGATAGCAACTAGGACTCATAGTTGCAGCAAGTAGGTTTGTGACAACCAGTGTGCGGTGGCATTATAAACTAAGACTCTCCTTTGTGTTATATTAGGATAAGGAACAGATGGAAGTGGTGCCCTGGCTTATACAATAACTCTAGTACGTGAATTGGAGATATGAGAAATACGACGTTAGTTAATGGTGAAGAAAATATCCAGCAAGAGAGAACAATAGGTTCACATCAGATAACTATCAGCTTGGGGCATGGTGTGAAAGTCATAAGACCTCTATGACAGTGTTTAAAGAGAACCTCACCCTACAGCAGAGGGAAAACTCTGCTGAATACAATACCCAAGATTTGCCATAAATGTGCAGAATTATAAAGATTGTTAAATTTAGATCTCTGGTATGTTTCCTATGTAAAAATCTCTGTTAGAGCAGAAGTGTTACCCTGAGACTTTGGATGGGGACATTTGAGTGGATGCATTTGAAAACTTGAATCCTGAAATTCTCATAAATACTCTGGAGCAGCAGAATTTATTCCCTACCCCTTATTAGAAGAAAGAAACCTTTTACTTCCTGGAGACCAGGCTTTGCCAAAGATTACGTTTATCATCCTGAAGACCTGTTTTTGCCTCCCCTCATTGCATCTAGACCAATAAGTAGTGTCGGTTTGCAGAATGGCCAAGTGAGGCTATACAGTTGTTAGTATGAGAGGAACTGGATAATTGATCCAAAGAGCTTTGGGAGCTGGCTAAAATATACCAGCAGGAGCAAGAAGAACGTATATAGAAATGGATCCTGAGGATACTGGATCAGGAGAAACAGACTATAAGATTATATGGGGGGAATGATTTTAATAAGGGGGTGCTTAGGATTTAAAATTCTTGCAAAGATGCTCAGAGCTTATCCTAATGTGCTTCTGGAATTACTTCATCTTTGAGGTTTGGAGATGTTGATGGACTACAATAATTTAGGTGGAGATGCTAGAACTACTTTGGCAGAAAAGTGATGGGGGTCAGCGTATTCAGGGAGGAAGGCATTTTAGAATGGATTTATTACAAAAGACTGGAGAAGCCACCATTAATTGTTTCTTTGGAGGTCCTAAAGGACACTATCTTAAGCAGTAAGAAATGCACTAGTAAGAGGAGCACAGGCATATTGGGAGCCTTGATGGTGACTGTCTTTGTAGGCCAGGGTTTATGGCAGAACATCGTGCTATAGAACTGGGTTCCCAAGTGTAAGTGAAGTTTATGAGATTCCAGAATAGTAGAAAGAAGGTGGGAGCCCTTAATGATCAGAAACAAGGTGGACATAGCTACTGTAATGGGCAATAAAGTGGAAGGCGAACACTAGGCCCTGGCCTAAATGTATTTTGGGGCCATGTCTTAATAGGGATAAGATAGATGGGAAAGCAATGAGGACATTTTTTTGCCTTATATAAGCAAAAAGATCAAAAGCTGATGGTTAGTAGACTGATGCCAACTTCTATAATGGGCATCTCTTATCTATTTTTCAGACCTGTGTCAAATCAATCACTGACCTATTCAATTGAAGGAAAGACCAGATACCTTTTAGAAAGGACCCCACAATGCTCCCAAAAATATATGCAATAAAAATTCCCTTAACTTGTTTCCCAAAGAGGACCTTATTCTCCATTTAAGGAGTTGCTCCTTAAATGGACATTTACCAGAGTAAATGTAGGTATGAAAAACCTACAGCTAATATTACACTTAATGGTAAATGACTGAACAAAAAATATATATGATTGGGAATAAGACAAGGTTGTCTGCTCTCACCACTCCTATTTATCATTATACCTGAAGGTCTTAGCCATGCAATAGGTCAAGAAAAAGAAATAAAAGCACACAGATAAGAACGAAAAAAATAAAACTTTTATTGGTGAAGGTATGATTGTGTATTTTTTCTTTTTAAGAGACAGGGTCTCACTTCGTCACCCTGGCTTTCGTGGAGTGCAATTATAGCTCACTGTAACCTTGAACTTCTGGGCTCAAGTGATCCTCCTGCCTCAGCCTCCCAAGTAGCTGGGACTATAGGTGCACACCACCCTGCCCAGCTAACTTAATTTTTTTATTTTTTGTAGAGACAAGGTCTTGCTATGTTGCCCAGCCTGGTCTTCAACTCCTGGCCTCAAGTGATCCTCCCACCTTGGCCTCCCAAAGCACTGGAATTACAGATGTGAGCCACCACACCCAGTCTGATGTGTATTTTGAATTTAAAAAATAAAGTACCAAAAAACTACATAGAACTAATGAGTGAATTTAACAATGCCACGTGATGCAAAGTCAATATGAAAAACATATTTCTATATAGAGCGAATATTTGGAAAATAATATTAAAACAATATTGGTTAAAGTGGAATCAAAATTTAAAGCACTTAGAGATGAGTTTAGCAAAATATGTGCAAGACTTGTGCAATTAAAATTATAAAACATTGTTGAGAGAAATTTTAAAAGACCAAAATAAATTCTTGTTTATTGTTAACATGTCAATTCTTCTTAAACTGATCTACAGATTCCATGCCACAACAATACAAAAATCCCAGAAGACTTCTATGTAGAAATTGACAAACTTATTCTAAAATTTACATGAAAATTCAAGTTTCCATATTTGGAATGTAATATCTAGATTAGCCCAAATATAAATAATCTAGATTAGCCAAAACAATTTTAAAAGGAAGTATACCATTACCCTCCAAATTTCCTTGTGCTCTTAAACAACCAGTCCTGCATCCCCTACCCTGTGTAGCTACTGCTATGATTTCTGTCATTAAATAATATTGACTATTCAAGAATTTCATATGAATTCAAATAGTGTGCATTCATTTGAATCTAGCTTCCTTCACTCAGTATATTTTTTGAGATCTAGCTAAGCTGCCTAGTCAAGACTGTGTAGCATTGGTCTAAGAAGAGACATATGGATCAATGGGATAGAATAGGGAGCCTAGAAGATTCATAAATATCTGCTATATTGATTTTATGGTAAATTTGACAAGGTCATTCAATGAGGAAATGAAAGTTGTCTCAATAACAATTCTGGTACAACTGGATGTATTTACTAAAAATAAATGAAACTTGCCACCACCTTCCATATATAGAGAAATAAACTCAAGAGGCATCACATATGTTAAATTCTCAAAAATAGGGGGAAATCTACATAACATTAGGGTAAGCAAAGATTTTTTTTATGTGGCACCCAGAAATGCACTAACCATAAAATAATTGGTAAATTGGGTGTAATTAAAATTAAAAGTTTCTGCTTTTCCAAGGACACTGGTAAAAAAAAATGATTGGGAGAAAATATTCAAGGTACATATATGTAAAAAACGGGGCTTGTATCCAGAATATAAAAATAACCTTTAAAACTCAGGGAGATGAAGAGGAGCAATCCATTTTAAAATGGGCAGAGGATATGAAAAAAATACTTCCTAAAGAAGATATACAAAGGTTGATAAATACGTTAAAAAATGCCAGTATCATTAGTCATTAGGGAAATACAAGTTAAATTACAAGTACATATCACTACAGATCCACTAAAGTGGTAAAGTTAGAAAGTCTCATAATACCAGGATTTCGGATATCTAGAGCTATCGGGGGTTCACAACACGCCTGATATAACCGGTCCCCGGGCAGTGTGCGCTGCAAGAGATGGGAGAGACGAAGACACGGGCACAAAAAGTAAGGTGAAAGGTGAAGAACAATATCTAATGATGAACTAGCTCATAAAATTCCTGTTAAGCCTCCAACCGTAAATGAAATATCCTAACCAATGTTACTTAATTGACATTTATGAAGTACTTACCCCCAACCAGCCAGATTGCAGAATATATATTATTTTCAAGTCCATTTGATACATATATCAAACAGATTATTTCCAGACCATAATGCAACGCTTAATAAATTTGAAGGGATTAAATGTGTACAGAGTTTATTCCCTGACCACAGAAGAACTAAACTAGAAATAACCAATAAGGGATCAAGTTGAAAATTGAGCAATACAATTCCATATAATCGATAGGCCAAAGGAAAAAATCACAATGAATACTGGAAAAGAGTTTGAAGAGAACAGTATTAATACAACATTATCAAAATTTTTGGAACTTCTGGGATGCAGGCAAAGCAGTGTTTAGAGATTAAATTATAATTTGAAGAAACATATTTAAAAAAAAAGAAAGCTGGGCATGGTGGCTCACACCTATAATCCCTACACTTTGGGAGACTGAGATGGGAGGATTGCTTGAGGCCAGGAGTTTCTAACCAGCCTGGGCAACATGGGGAGACCCCATCTCTACAAAAAATAAAATAATAATAAAAAAATTAGTTGGGCATGGTAATGCACACCTGTAGTCCTAGCTACTCAGGAGGCTGAGGCAGGAGGACCACTTGAGCCCAGGAATTTGTGGTTATAGTGAGCTAGGATCACACTACTGCACTCCATTCTGGGCAACAGAGCAAGACCCTATCTCTAAAAATAAAAATATGAAAAAAGAAGAAAGACTGAAAATAAGCTTTTACTTTAAGAAGCCAATAAAATAGTAGCAAATTAAGACCAAAGAAAATTTTAAAAGAAAGTAGTAAAAATAGAGAACTAAATAGAAAGCAGATAAACAATAGAGAAAACAATAAAGTAAAAATTTCATTATTTAAAAGGAATTCGTGTATTAATAACCTCCAGAAGATGATTAAGAAATGAGGAAACAAAAATTATCAATATAAAAACTGAAAAAAAGAGATGTGGCTATGAATCTACCAGATTATTTAAAAAAGATAAGTAATTTTAATCTAATCAGTTTGACAGCATACTTGAAATAGACAAATTAGAAAAAAAATCTTACCAAAATATCCTGAAGAAAAAAAATAAAAAATCATAATAACTCTGTACCTATTAAAAATCTGTAATTAAAAACCATCTATCAATGAAAACGCAAAGCCTAGATAAGTCCACTAGTGAATTCTTCCAAACCTACAAAAAAAAAATACCATCTTTTGTGCACTCTCTCAGAAAATATAGGAGAGAGTTAGATTTTCCAACTTCTTTTATAAGGAAAGTATAACCCTAATATAAAATTTTAATAAGGATATTTTAAGAAAAAGTAGAAGACAATATCTCTTATGAACATAGATTTAAATTCTACAAAAAAATAGTGGCAAATAGAATCCAGCAATAAATGTAATACAAAAGGATATTACATCAGAGCCATTCAGGGTTTACTCAAGGAATGCAACATTGGTTTACCATTCAAATTTCAACACATATAATTTACCTATTAACAGAATAGAAGTAAATCCATGTGATCATCTTAATAGATGCAGAAAAATATTCAATAAAATCCAGTATCATGACAGAAACTCTCCCAAACTAAAAGAGGGAGGATTCTTAATATGATAAAGGGTAGCAAAAAAACCTACGGGCAGTATTATACTCAATGCTAAAATTATGAATATTTCCTCCCTCCCTAAATATAGGAATAAGACAAAGAGTATTCTCTGTTACCAATGATACTCAATATTATCCTGGAGTCCTATACAGACCAGTAAGATAAGGTAGAGAAACAAAAGTATAGAGATTGAAAGATAAGAAGTAAAGATGATATGATTGTGCACATATATGAAAAATTCAGGAGAAAGTACAAATAAACTATTAAAATTAAAAGTAAATATATCAAGGTTACTGGACACAAGGTCATTATATAAAACTTTATTGTACAGTATTTTTTAATACTAGCAACAAAAAATTAGAAAATTTAAATCATGTTGGTTTAAAAAAAATTTCAATAGTACCAGCCACCAGCAGTTGATAAGTTAGACCTGGCCGACTAGAATATACTACTTCAATAACATGTAAGCAGTCGTTCTCAGGGATGTGTGTGGTTTCATTAGGGAGTAAGGTTTCATTAGGGTTTAGGACAGAAATAACTTGTAGCCTTACATTGGGGTTGTCTAGGAGAATGGCCTGATGTTTTCCCCTCCTCCCTGATGCTGGCCAGTAGCCTCCCTTTCGTTCCAGCAAAGAAAGAACATAGTGAGGGACATATATGGTGATAGGCTGTCCCAGGATGAATTTGTCAGCTTCTTGAGGATGTCACAAGTGGTCACCATGGCCTGAAGACATAGGGGCCATTCTTTGGCAGTGTGGTCTAATTGGAGAAATATGTAACTGGTCATAGAATAGTACCTAAGGTTTTAGGTCAGTACTATGAGATTTATTCCCTGTCTTTTGTGGACACTCAGATTGAAGGGCTTTTGCAAGTCTGGCAGCCTTAAGCAGGTCCCAAAATCAATTTTTCCTTAACGATATTAAAAGACTTCTGACATTCTTTAATCCAAATAAGAGGCTCTAGATCATGCCCCTTTAGGAATACGGAGGGGCTTTACTATAAGTCCATAATTTAGAATTCAGATTCAGCAGAATCTCACAATCCTTAAGAATCCCCTCAGTTGTCTGTGAGTCTTGGGTGGGCCTATTCTGCTATGGCCTGCTTTCTGTCATTAAGTGATCTCACTGGCCTCAGAAAATAGCAAAACCCAGATAGGTGACCCGCTGCTTGTATATTTGGGTTGTTTTCTGAGAGACTTTATATGTATATTCAGCTAAATGATTCAATGTTTTTATACTATTCTATAAACATTTATCATAGGTAGGGCTTGCTATCAGCAAGGCATCCACATATTGCAGTAAGAGTCCTTCATCTAACTAACACAAAGTTTCTAAGGTCTTGGGCTAACATCCTCACTCCCACCCCAATAAGGTGGGGAAGTTCTTGAAGCCCTGAGGCAAAACCATCCAGCAATATTGCTGAGTTGTCTGTGTGTCTGGGTCCTGCCATTCAAAAGTAAATAGCTGTTGTGATTCCTCTGCAATAGGATGCAGAAAACAGCATCTTTTAAATCCAAAACTGAGAACCATCCATATTCTCCCTGAATGTTTGTGAGTGGAGTATACAGGTTAGGTGCTACAGGGTACAAGTCTTGAACCACCTCATTAATGGCTCTTAGATCCTGAACAAAATGATACTCTGCTGAGTTTGATTTCTTGACTGGAAGAATGGGAGTATTGTATGGGGACCTATAAGATCTAATTAGTCCTGTTGCCAAAGTTTTTTTCAGGAATTGGCTGTATCCCTTTCTGGACCTCCTGTGTCAAGGGATACTGTTTTAGATTAGGTGTCCCAGCATCCTGTTTGACAAGAATCTATATTGGCCATGCATTTTTGGCCCTGCCTGGAATGCCATCTACCCACATGTCCAGCCTGACTTATTCATCAACCTCAGGAAGCAGAAGATCCGTCTTCTCCTCTAGCATCTCCATAAGAGCCACCTACAGATTCAGAGCTTGTTCTGGTGGGACTCTAATAGCCAACTGTGAAAAGATTACTTGGGCATTCAATTTACAAAGGAGATCTCAGCCTAAGACAGGGATGGGGCATTCTGGCATACATAGTATGGAGGTGAGGGGAAAACTTCCCCATTCCCCTGAAAGTTCACTGAAAATCAACTCACAATTAAGGCAGATTAATAAGAGGGACAGGTTTATTCACTGTGCATATGAGAAGAATCACAGAGTGATTACCCTATATCCCAATGAAGTCCAAATATTTTTATCTCTTCTGTTAGAGGGGAGGGGGCGATGAGGAATAGAGGTAATTCCATTTAGGGGCAATAAATGGTTGCTAGGGAGGATGAATGGGTGGGGGAAAGAGATTCACTTATAAATGATTCTCTTTGCAATTAAATTAATCTTGAGAGACAGGTATTATATTTAAAATGATTTGGGCCAGGTCTGGTTGCATTTTTGATTTTCTTTCCTGCAATATAGTGAGAATACAGGGAAGGAAAAGGAAGTCATTTGTTCTCTTGATAGGTCCATCCAGTTATGCAAAATAGAGGGAAAGCCCCTTCCAAAGACCTGTTGGTCTCTAGGGCCTTTAATTCAAAACATTCTTCATACCACTCACCATCTAATTGGTATTAACTAATCAACACATAAATGCACATATCAGAACAACATCTATTGGATGCTGGGGAAGGGGGAGGGCGGTGGGAGGAGGGGGGAGGAGGGA
>CAUYRB010111559.1:0-23596 GCA_963574695.1 Propithecus perrieri | reverse complement strand
CTGTTGAATACTAGGATGAGAAATTGTGTAATTATTTGGAAACTATCGTTGCTCCAATTTCTGAGCTTGAGATTAGTGTATTCAGATATTCTGTTACCTCTTGGGTGAACTTAGGGAGGTTGTATGTTTCCAGGAATTTGTCCATTTCCTCCTCGTTATATAGTCTTTGGGCATATAGATTTTTGTACTAATCAAAAATGTTTTGTATTTCCGTGGTGTCTGTTGTGACCTCTCCTTTTTCATTTTTGATTGAATTTATTAGAGACCTTTCCCTTTGGATTCTAGTCAGTCTAGCAAGAGGGGTGTCAATTTTGTTTATCTTTTCAAAAAACCAGCTTTTGGTTTTGTTGATCTTCCGTATAATTCTCTTGTTCTCAATTTTGTTTAGTTCTGCTTGATCTTAGTTATTTCTTTTCTTCTATTTGGATTGGGATTGGTTTGCTCTTCCTTTTCCAAGTCCTTGATTCTATTTATTAGGTCATCGATTTCTAAACTTTCTGTTTTTTGGATATGAGCATTTATTGCTATTAGTTTTCCTCTCAGGAATGCTTTTGCTGTATCCCACAGGTTTTGATAGCTTGTTTCTCCATTATCATTTAGTTCGAAGAAGTTCTTGATTTCCTTCTGTATTTCCTCCTTGACCCAGGAGTTAGTCGACAATAGATTGTTTAATTTCCATGACTTTGTGAGGTGGCGAGTATTTCTGTTGGAATTGAACTCTAATTTTAAACCACTGTGGTCCGAGAAAGTACACGGTATAATTTCTGTTTTTCTAAATTTGTTGAGGTCTGATTTGTGGAAACTATCTTTTCAGTTGTGTATTTTAAGCCATAAGTAAAATAATGTTGAAAATATGCTTAATTAAGAGGTTTGAGTGTAGCAAACACATATAATACTGAGTTCTACAGTTTGGATATTTTTATTTTATGTTAATCCGCATGGAGTAGTATTTTCACATGATATTCAGGGTTTCTTCTTTTCATTGAAAGCAATGTGTAAGCATATACATGTGCACATGCAAACAAGCATTTATGCTTATTGCCATGAAAAGGTTTAGCACCACAGCTAACATTGTAGATACTACTGGTAGATCTATAAGGTCTTTAGTGTGGAAAGAACTTTGTAAATAATGTAGTCTTACGTTGTAAAATGATTTTTCCATGGAATCAGAGTCAATTTTAAGTCCAAATCTATATACCTGTCTTCTGAATTCTGAGGTTCAAAATTGTTAAGAAGGAAATCATATTTCCTATTGTTTTAGTTATACCAATTAAAATGTGCATAGAAAGGGTCTTGACTAGGTTCTGATTACTTTGAAAAGTAGCTTATTTTATTTTAGCCATAGTTTAAGATAAAAAGAATAATATGACACACAAGTGGATATATATTAGAAAAAAAATTATGGAGAATAGACTATACCACCTACTCAGAACTGAACCAAACATGGTAATATATATAAGAACAGACACTGTAGTAATGAGACTACAGCTGCTTAAAATTCTACTGAAATGTAGAAAACGTTATTCATAGTACAAAGAAAGACAACTAAAGAGAACGACATTAAAGCAGCCCCTTCATATTTAGCCTCATATTGCATATTTTACATATTTTAATCATATCCCACTTCCTTCCAAAATAGGTTTGTGGTTGTTTATAACAAGATAATGTCACAACAGCACAGATGCAAGGACAGGACAGGATGGGGTGGTGGAGGAATAATACCCGATTACTCATACTAGATTACTAACATTAGGAGTAAACTTTTATTTAGGACAAAGTCTTGGCATTTGGCTTCTTGGCACTCAAGTCAACAAAGAAAAATAAAACTATACCTCATATTATTTGGCAAAAAGAAGGAGTATGTGGGCTTTTCTTCATAGCTCTGATGTCTGAGAGGAACTTATTTTACAATTCTTTAATAAGGCAGTTTTACTAGACATGACTGTAACATCATCCCATAAATAAATATTGACCTTCTCTTTCCTGCTTGGCTCTCTGCTAAATTCTTGGGACACATAGATAAATAAGAAGAATACTTACCCTTAAGGAGATCACAGCTAGTATAAACCTAATTGGGCAATCAATGCAATAAATAACTTACTTGCAAGACAAAATGGTGGCCCAAAGGAAAAAGTGGTCAGCAAGGTCAAAGAAGCCCTCATAGAGGAAGAAATATTGAATTGATCTTAAGGTATGAGTAGATCAAGGATTAAAAGAAAAACGAGTAGAACTTTATCTCGTCTTAAGACAACAAAACAAAACCACAATGTGTAATTTTATGCAGGTATTTGTGAGAGAATTCTTTGGAGAACCAAAAAAATGTAGTTCAGGTGCCTAAAACTTAGGAGAATTTATTTGATAAAAAGTACTAAAATTTGAGAAATGAGTCATTAATATTTTCCTTCAGCTTTGTTTAAACATAATTCCTCATATAGTGTTTACTTGGTTGTATGTTTGCCCACAACATAAGTAGTAAGATTGACAAATTTTACTACTTAACAAAATTTTAACCAAAGTCAGTATTTCTAAAAAAATTGCGGACACGCTTGAAGCTCTGACTGGGGGGTGGGGTTGGGGGAAGGGTAACGTAACCTAAACATTTGTACCCCCATAATATGCAAAAATAAAATAAAAAAAGAACAAAACAAAACAAAATTGCAGTAAAATACATATAGCATAAAATTTACCATCTTAACCATTTTAAGTGTATATTTTACTATTAAATATATTCACATTGTTGTGCTACCAATCTCTGGAACTTTGTCATCTTAAAAAACTGAGACTCTGTACCTATTAAACAACAACTCCTCATTTCCCCCTCCCTCAGCCCTTGGTAACCACCATTCTGTGATGGTTTCTGTTTCTATGAATTTGACTACTCTAGATCTCTCGTATAAGCAGACTGGCTTATTTCACTTAGTATAATGTCCTTGAGGATCATCCATGTTGTAGCATGTGTCAGAATTTCCTTTCTTTTTAAGGTTGAATAGTATTGTGTACATACTATGTTTTGCTTGTCCTTTTATCCAGGGATGGACACTGGGTTGTTTCTACCTTTTGACAATGTTGAATAATGCTGTTATGAACGAGGGTGTACCAACATCTCTTTGAGATCCTGTTTTCAATTCTTTCGCATATATGTCGAGAATTGGAATTGCTGCATCATATGGTAATTCTGTTTTTAATTTTGAGGAACTATGATACTGTTTTCCATAATGATTATACCATTTTTTGTTCCCACCAACAGTGAAAAAGAGTTCCAATTTTTTCACATCCTCACCAACACTTGTTATTTTATATTTTTCTGATAGTAGCCATCCTGATGGGTGTGATGTGATATCTCATGGTTTTAATTTACATTTTCTTAATAATTAGTGATGTTGAACATCCTTTCATATGCTTGTGGGCCATTTGCATATCTTCTTTGTAGAAATACCTATTCAAATATTTTCCCATTTTTAAATTGTTATTTTGTTGTTGTTGAGCTGTATGAGTGCTTTAAATATTCCGTATATTAACCCCTTATCAGATATATGATTTGCAAATAATTTCTCCCATTCCATAGGTTGCTTTCTCATGCTGTTGTGTGCCTCTCAAAATTCGTTGCTTTGAATCAGTTCAAAGAAAATCCATTACAGTAGTTGAGATTCTCAAAATAAGGAAGAGAAGTCTTTGAACTGGAAAAAAATGGGAATGTGAGTTACTAATTATTTATATTAATTTATATTTAAAATATTAGTTATTAATGCTCATTTTGACAAGAATGAGGTTGTGACTTTTAAGTCCATAAGTCCAGGACAGATTATGGTGTTTCTTGCCATATTTAATAAAAATAAAGACATTTTAAATAAACTATAAAATTTTAACTTTTCTGAAAATAAGAAAAGTGTATATTTATGATGATGAAATTAAGTAATTTGTTTAAAATGTTATGCTTTTCTCTTTCTTCTTCTGTTCTCTTCCCCCTTCTTTTCTTTCTTTTGTTCTCTCTTCCCCTGCTTCCCCCGCAGTCTCTTTCTCTAAATCCCTTTATATTGCTCCTGCTTTACTGCTGTCTTGACCTTCCTATTGAGTAATCTAGCACACTGTCTTCATGAAAAATGTGATCGAACCTTCTTTTAGATATTCCACTGACTGACAGGAAAAGAATTATTAATAATAACTGTCATTTCCATAGCACATATTAAGTGCTATTTTGTTCTCCGCTCTAGAAAGGAGGAGGATATGAGAGATTACTTCCCACATAGTTCCTTCCCTCTAAGGGATTATAGTCTAAGCGGGAGTGTGAGGCGGTAAAACTGGGTGATACATTTGCTGGCCTTCAGTGTTCCACAGCTCTTTTTGATTGAAGCTGCGGTATGACCAACATTTACCCCCATAGTTAGACCAAATCTTCACACTCTTTTGAATAAGTTGTTTCTAAGAGGGTTTTAAGTTCAACGATGTTAACTTGCTTTCGTGATCTATATAACCTGTATCTTTGATGACTTTTTTTCTTTTTCTGTTTTCAAGCAAATAGTTATCACACCCATAATCAGGTTCTCTAGCCCTTAAATACTTAGGTTTTGAAAACAGGTTTCAGGCTGTGTATATATAGTTATGAAAACAAACAGGTCTTATTCTAACCCTGCTTTTTAACATCTCCCTCTAGGCACAACACTTATGTGTATATGCAAAACTCAGTAGCAACTATGTTAAGGAGCTTGAGTAACCTCAAGAAGAAAGCTCTCATGTTTGACAGTAAAAGGTACATTTTTTAGATGAAGATGATCTTAGTTGATTCAGGCTGCTGTAACAAAGAACCATAGAATGGGTGGCTTATAAACAACAGAAATTTCTTTCTTGCAATTCTGGAGGCTGAAAGTCTGAGATCAGAGTGCCAGCTTAGTAGAGTTCTGGGAGGGACCTCTTCTGGGTTGCAGACCACTGACTTCTCATTTTATCTTCATGTAGTGGAAAGAAAGCAAGAGCTCTCTGGGGTCCCTTTTATAAAGCCATTAATCCCATTTATGAGGGCCCCATTCTCATAACCTTCCAAAGACTGCACCATCTAACACCATCACATTTGGGGTTAGTATTTCAACATATGAGTTATGGTAGGACACAGTTTATTGCAAATATAAACAGGAAATTATTAGGTATATTATAATGCTCTCTCTGTAATTTCAGATATGGCAGAAATTTGTCTGAAATGCCCCACAAACCACCATTTAACAGTATGAAGTTACTGTTATAGATGAGTCTGGCCACAGTTTTCCCCCCTAAGTGGGCTAATAGAGGCATGGGCCTCTGGGGATGCCGACTTCACATGGAGGCCTTTCGTTGACAGAACTTGAAGGAGTCACATTCCTGATTGTGTTATTAAAGCCTTTTGTGATTGTTTTCTTTTTCTAATGATATTAAACAATTGAAAAGGCTGTTGATTTAGAACCAAAGTGAGCAAATGTGCCTTTGCAAAGATAATAATACATTGACAAAGGCCAAGTCTTCTTACCTAAGGCAGGAGCACTAACTACTTTTGAACATGCAAGATTGCTAAGAAACAGTCCTTTGTGTATGGACCGGTTAATGCAGCCATCCTACTCTAGCCTCCGTGAGACCTGATTGAAACATACCTTACAACGTCATTGTGAGCTAACACATTCTTCTAAACCCATCATTTTCTCTAGAAATGACATGAATGACCAAAAGGAAAGCTATCTCCACAGCTCACATTTATGGAAGGCTTATACTACTTGCTATTGCCTCTTTCTTAATCCTCCAGAGATATTAACTTTTGTTCTTCTACGTCCATCTAAAGAAGGCTCATTATGCTTTTTGATGACTTTAATGCGACTAATTAGGTGGACATCTGAAATAGTGAGAGAAACATAATACCACCACCACCACAAGTACTACCATCACAACCACATTTAAACTGCTACATACCCACACACACCCCCACACACACACCCACACACACGCACACGCACGCATGATATTGTCCTAGGAAATGTGGGCATTTTAACAATGTTTTTCTGGAATTAATGTGCCTGTCTTTGTTGTTTAACCCAGTGAGGCAAATATCTAGTAAATTGTCCTGAAGTACCACTACTACAGTTTCTGATAACATCCTTGGATGGATTTTCATTGCAGACTGCATTCGATTTTGGAGTTTGTTTTTTTTCATGGAGTAGGTAGCCTTTATGCTGATGACTCATCTACCCTGCTGCTAAACCTTTCTCAGGGAACCTCACTGTCAATAATGGGAAGCTTTTGAACTTTTATGTTACTGAATATACCATGCAAATTAATTCATTCCACAAATGTTTTTTGAGTGGCTATTATATCTCACATATCTTTTATGCATTGCTGAATAAAACATAAAAGGACTCTGGCCCCCATGGAGCTTTAGTTTTATTATTTATCATTATGTTGTTGTTTTGCTGTCTGTTACTTCTTTTACTCTGTAGTCCATTACAGACATCATAAGAACAAAGAAATCCCAATGATATTTACTACTCATCCTATCTAGTACTTTCTTAGTTCCTTTACAAATGCAATGAACAGTAATCGAATTAATTATACTTGATATGTATATATACTATATAGTAAATGAGTTTGTCTACATTATTTAATGGATAAGAATTTTGATAACTTCATATAACATAAGGTTTTACAGATTTTCTAGGCATATATAATAATACTGTTTTATGAAGTAATTTTATCAGTGTTTACAAAAACTACTAAATCATTAAAGTTCTCATCTGCTGACTTTAAATTCAGATGCTATAAGTGTTCCATTCAAGACAAAAGGCATCATTTTTATTGAGTATGGTTCATTTTCTCAACCAGTTTATTTTATTAAATTGCAGAATCTTATGCTAATACAGTGTTAAGATTCAAATTTTAACTTTCATAACTCAAGAAAGTGAAAAGTTAGGGTTTTCATAATGGCATTAATTTCCCTGCATTTCTTATGCCTTATAATGAAGTGTACATTTAGAACACTAACCAGCAATCTGAGAATTATATATAATCAATGTTGGACAAGTTAATGTTACTAAGAGGATCTTAACTTTCATATTCTCTGATTTGTTTTTAAATTTACAGCTTTATCAGTGCACTAATGGAAAGATTCTGCATTTAATTTTCTGATTTTTATGAGGCAGACAAGAACAGATAATAAAGATGAAAAGTTGATAAGTATTATTTTAGCATGATGACTATTTCACTCAGAAATTTAGAGGAAACCTTGTGAATTTTTAATCAGTATGTTTGATTTCAGAATGTTTATGCTTACAACAAATCCATGTTATTTCTACCTCAGCTCTTAGTCAATTTCGACCTAAGGACAGATATCTGTTCCCATGATGGCCTGTAAGAGAACACTTGTTAACATCCACTGCAAGTAAAATCAATTGCCAAGTTTTAAAATGTGGTTCCAATCATCCTTCTATTTTTGACAAATACTGATTTAAACAGGACACACCCAGGTCCAATATTTGGAAAAATACTGATTTATTATTGCTATACATTCAGGTTCACCAGATACATTTAAACATGAAATTAGTTATGAACTGAAATAATACAAAAATGGGTCCAAAGAAAAATCTATCTTAAACTAGCATATCCCTATTGAATGTTTATTGTAAAAAGAGTTAAGCATAGTTATTGAAATATAAATGCCTTTTTGGTATTAACAGAGAGGAATGACTTCATTCAAGTGGTATTTCTTGTAAAAATCTTATAGAATTATCATCTACATTAAATATGCAAATTATGTTATTCTCTAGAAAAACTATAAATTTTTAGAAAACACTATTATATATTTCATATTATACATATTATATAGTTTCATTTTATATTGCATGTTATAGTTTATATTTTATATTACATATTTTATATATTATATGCAATACATATATATTACAGGATATAATTATGTATCATACATGTTTTTAAAATATTTACTGATTAGTTTAAATTGGATAATCTCAAAAAATCCAGGAGAATGCATATACACAAAAAATCCCACAATCCAAGATTACGATTATTACAGGCTTTCTCTAAGTTCCCAGCAGTGCTGGAAACAAACACAAGGTACACTGTGAAATAGCATGTAGTAAAATTGGTACTGTGATTTCATGATTTTATTTATTGGCTCTTGTTCAGAGGTCAGGTACTTGGGTTCAGAGTTGTGAACTTCATATAATTTATTTTCAAAGTTTATATAAATATAGACCTGGTAGGCAGTTGCCTTCATTCTGTGATTGATATGTTCCAAAAATTTCCATGCTGAAAAATATATCTTTTCCAGTCTTTCATGGACGCTGCCAACTTCTGTCACTATATCCTCTGCTATTTTCTATAACAGTGGTTATTAACCTTGCCTGGATCACAGATCTCTTTGAGAATCTAAATAAAGCAAGAGACATTTCCCCCCCCAAAAAATATATACATGACATTCATTAAACATTGTATATAATTTCATGAGTTTTATAGACCATCTCTACCTCCTTCTTAAGCCAACCCGTAGTCAGATTAAGACTTTGCTATTACGGCTCTTTAGAAGAAATGTGTTTTAAAATGGGCTTTGAATTTTGCCAGCCTGGGCACAATATGTTAGCAGATTAACCCTGTTATACAATTTAGCTTATATATTTTAACATAATACAGTATGCTTTAATCTGGTAATTAGGTAGGATTTTAGAGACTTGAGACATATGACTGAAAAAATGCAAATAGTAATAAAACTAAGTCAGTCTATATTTCTAGATAATTCAGAGAAAACTTTACATTCTTTAACTGATAATTATTAAATATCAACTATATTTCAGATGCTGATATATTAATGAACATAAGTTAAAGTCTCTAACTTCAAGGAGATCATAGTCTAGGAATGAGAAAAACATGTCAGAAAATGTTCACAATAAAACTGGGAGAATTTTAAAGAGGGAATTGACAAAATAATAATCATTAACATTTATTAATAACTTGCTAGATGCCAGGCTATGGATTAATACTCAATAAATTCATCTAGATAATACTCTATATGAATTATCTCATTCTATCTTTATAATCATATATGATAAATACTTTTATTATTTTTTTAAAATGCAAACAGTATAACACAGAGCCTAAGTAATTTGCCAAGGTCACTTACCTGGAAAGTGGCAGAGGAAGGAATTGAGACCATGACTTTGGGGAACAGAGCCTCTGTCTCTCCATATTGCATCATCTAGATTTGCTTCTTCAAAAGTTATCTGTAGTAGGACAGTGGAGAAACTAGTTATAGGACAGTGTGTGTGTATGTTGCAGGCTTTTAATAACTCAATCTTAATAGTGTTAGAAATAAACGTACATAAAAGATTGTATTTAGTGACTAATTAGACATAAAGGGTTATGGAGAAAGAAAAATCAAGAGTGAGTCTTGGGTTTCTGACTTGAATGACGTAGATGATGATGGTGTCGGAGATAGGAAATGAAAGAAGAACAGCTTGGGGAAAGGAGGAAATGTGACCAATAATCAATGAAGACTCTTGAAATAGCAGTGTATAAGGACATCTAGCAGACCGTAGAGGGGTCTATAGCTCAAGAAATGGTGCAAGGGTTCTCAAATTGTGGGCCACAGACCCCTGGGGTTCTCCGAGATACTTTTAGGGAATCCCCAAGCTCAAACAATCTAAATCATATTTTAACACATTATTTGCCTTTGTCAATTGTTTTGATATTTGCACTGACGTTATAAAGCAATAGTGGATGTCTTAGACGACTGAAAGCAGTGGCACCAAACTGTCATATTCTTCATCCCCAAATATTCACTGTTTAAAAATACAAAGCTAGTTTCACTTAAGAATGTGGAGCAGCCAAAGTTTTTAATTTTTTTAAGTCTAAAACTGATATTTTTAATATTTTAAGATTTTAGTGATGAAACAGAAAATATGCATAGAGCACTTCTGCATCAAATGAAAATACTCTGGTTGTCTCAGGAAAAGACACTTGTGCCCTTGCTCAAGTGGCAAACTGAACTGGCTACTTTTTTAATGCAATGCCATTTTTTCTTGAATGAACAACTGACATGCCAACCATGGTTATTCGGATGTGCATATTTGGCAGACATTTTCTCAAAAGTGAATGAAATGAGCCTGTCACAATAACTATTATGAGTTTTGCAGCTTCCCAGTACTTAGATTTTTCTGATAAGATTAGTGATGATGTTTAAAATGTGTTTTTCATATATGTATTATATAATGAAATGTGTTAACATTTCAAAAATGAGTATAACTCAGGAAACCAATATTTTACAAATGTCCAATGTAAGATATTACAAAATCGTGCATGGGTAACAGATCCATTCAAAGTGCAAGACAGAGGAATGGATTATAATCTAAGAGTATGAAAAGTTCATTGCTATGGTTTCAAATTCCACCTTCCAACTACACTTTTGGAAATAGCACTTGTCCAGATTTGGTATACTGTCAAAGAATATCCACAGTTATCTCAGAATGCTATAAAAATACACCACCCTTTCCCAACTGTGTATCTTGTGAGGCAGAATTTTCTTCGTGTATTTAAACCAAAACAACATATTTCAATAGATTGAATACAGAACAGACATGATATTCCAGCTCTCTTCTGTTGAGCCAGCCATTAAAAGACTTGCAAAAATGCAAAACAATGCCATTCTTCTCATTTTTTCTAGAAAATATAGTTATTTCCATGACAAAGATGTTATTTGTGTGAGCAAGTAATAGGTCTATTACAGTTCTTTTTCAATTAATTAATGATAAAGTTTAAAACAAAAAAAAAATCAGTTGTAATGGTTGATTTGGAAATAGCTTCAGCCCCAGTTCTAAGTGAAAGATAAAGCTCAGCAATTTCTCATTCACTGAGGTTTATTTTAGATAATCTTGGGATCTTTTGCAGGAGAGGTTAATTGTGTGAATACGTGTGTATACACAGAATCATAACACTACGGAGAACCTTACTTCATAGGAAAATATGTTTTAAGATTTATTTTTTGCTTTAGTAACTTTAATTATAAATTCTCCAAAGAAAACTCATAATAAACATTTTATATATGAGATACACTATATAAACTATAAAACTCTTCAGCTTAGATAAGTATCCAAAAAATATGTTCAAGTGAGTAATATTAAAACATTTTATTTTGGAAGGAATGAAGTTATAGTCAGATCAGTATCCTGGTAAACTTAATCATTCATCTGTCCAAACAACCAAGAAATGACCCTAGCCTACCTTTTTAGGCTTTTTATTGAAGCTTTTTAACATATGTATACAGTGTTCTTCGACTTAAATGGGGTTATATCTCAATGAACCCATTGTAATTTGAAAATATCTTAGGTCAAAAATGCATTTGCTACATCTAACCTACGGAACATAATAGCTTAGCCTAGCCTACCTTAAACGTACTCAGAACACTTTCAGTACAATATTCAATAAATTACATGAGATATTCAATACTTTATTATAAAATAGGCTTTGTGTTAGATGATTTGGCCCAGCATTTTCAGAGAGTATCATACCACATATCACTAGCCTGGGGAAAGATCAAAATCCAAAATTAAAAGTACAGTTTCTAACTGAATGGGTACCACTTTCACACTATCATAAAGTTGAAAAATCAAAAGTCGAACCATTATAAATAGGGAACCATCTGTATCTTCTACTAGGAACTTCATGCAATAAAAACCATATCTTCATCACATTTTATTGCTGTTTACTTTTCTGAGGAACTTCCACTTGATAAACTTTCTAAATACTCATGTAAATTCCTTGAAAATTATAATACTTCTGTCACCTAAAGCGAATTTATACCTAAATACATAGAGAACATTGAATGCATTTTTGTTTTTCTTAAATTCTTACAGTAAGGAACATTTAAAGGGTTATATTTTAGAGGTAAGAGCTCCTAGGATATCAAATAGCTCATTTAGATGAAGAAAAGTTATGAGAAAGGACAAACCAGTCTCAGTGGGAGTATGAATTGTGATTCCTATGTGTTAACCTTGAACCAGGGGAGGGCACCTAATTCTTTATGCCAATCCCATATGACTAATGCTGTAATGGAAAACTACTGAGATGTTATATGTTCCCCGAACAAAAGAAATGCCATCCCTGGTGATTATATAATTATAAAATTTTTTATAAAGTCATGAAATAATGTATGCTCCCTTAGGTATGACTTTATCATCATAAAATCTATAATCATACTGCTGAGAATATAGCTACTTTAAGGATAATAGCAAATATTAGGCTCTCCTTTATAAACATAAAATCTAGGGCCATTGTAACAGGAACTCTAAATCATAGATAAATATTTTGAATAACCACATGTCCTAGAGTAGTATATTATGACAAGGGGTGAGAAATGAGATGATCATAAAACTGAAGTCCTGTTTGCCACGACTTAATTGAAAACATGGTTGATTAGGGTAGAGGAGCCCAGTCTGGGATATAATCCCAGGGTAGAGGAGCCCACTGTTGGGATATAATCACATGCGAAATTTCGGGAAGCCACAGTATTGGTTAAGTTAAGGAATAACATAGTGAAATGAGAGCATGAAAATCATCAAAATTTCCATCTCCTCATCCTCCCTCGCTATCTGCAACTTCTTGGCTTTTCTTATTTTCTTATCCAGCATGGACCAAGGATCTGATATTTCACAGAAATTCTCACTGGCACTTTCATTCTCTCTGTTTTTTTCTCATGACCCTACCCTCCAGACTAATCCCAAGCTCCATGTGAATACAGTCATTCTCTTTTCTTCTTATTTCCAAGCAGTTAGCATTTCTGGGGAAAAAACTATATGACCATGTGGATAGATATTGTTAAAAATTAGGGTTCCAGATTGAGCTGTTCTTTTCAGTACTATTTTGCAATCCTTTTCCCACAGTAAGCTCTTTATTTTCCCATCCTCTGTATTTCACCAGCTTCTCTCAAACCTCTCATAATACATTTTCCTCTTTTTCTCAGGTTTATTACTTCACTAATTTATTCTTTTCATAAGCAAACTACTTAAGATTATCAAAATAACTAACATTTATTAAGCAAACATAACCAGAAATTAGAATCAGTGCTTAACAGTCTATTTTACCTCTAATAATACTGAAAGTTGCGTGTTACATAGATTCTTTGAAGGATGAAACTGAAGATCAATATACACAATTATTAATTGAAGCAGGATCCAAATTCAGGATTTTATAACTGCCAAGTCAAAATCATTTCCATTATAATGTGCTCTTCCAGTTTTATACTGGTATTCTTAAGTGATTTTTTACTCTCCTATCCCCATCAGTAGTTTAAATCTTCCTAAAGAATATATAATAAGAATCTGAAATGCATTTATTCATTCATGCATGTATACATGTTACCATCTAACATTATTGTAACAAATAAAATAGTCCTAGTATTATAAGAGATTTTTTTAAAAAATTAGATGATTTTTGTCTCCTGTCCTCCGGAGGATCAGAGTCAAACAAGGGAGAAAAGACAAGTATTAAGTAAATTCAGAAAGTGTATTATTTTGCCAAACCTGATAACTTAAATAAGAAATATGTATCTCTCACAGTTCTGTAGGCTGGAGGTCCAAGATCAAGATTCCATCAGGTCTGGTTTCTCCTAAGACATCTCTCCTTGGCTTGCAGACAGCCGCAAGTGTACTCCTGGTGTCTTTTCCTCTTCCTATAAGGAAACCAGTTCTGTTGGATTAGAGCCCCACCCTTATGACCTCATTTGACCTCAGTTATCTCTTTAGAGGTCCTCAGATATGGTTGACCACATTAGGGGTTAGGGATTAAATATCAATTTTGGAGAGACACAGTTCAGTCCATAATTGGAAGCAAATATGATAATTGTCTTTGGAGAGTTTAAAAAATTACTATAAATGTTTAGAAAATCGAAAGTTAAGTATAGTGTAAATGGAGATGATTCTGATACATAAGCTGGAGGAAAGAAGATACAAACTAGAACTTGATGGATGGGCATAGACTGGAAAAACTTTGACACAGGGCATAGAATATTCTGATGGAAATTGACTATAAGAGAAAAGGTACTTACATAGGAATTAGCAAGGTGTGTACAACATGCTAAGATGTGTTAGTACAGGTGGTGATGGCCTTGAAAAATCCTCTCAAAGTTGGCTTTAGGATACTCCTTGAACTTAGAAATACTTCTTTTTCACCTATGACAAAATCTAATAGAGATTTACAGTTTTGTTTTTAATTTAAATATATAAATCTGAATTGGATTGATTCAAGCTAAAATGGTCTGCTGATGTTGGATAGGATGAGCAATTATCATTGTCTCTTGCACTGATTTTAGTGTTTTAATGACTTGAATTTAAGATTTTCTTTTCCTGTCTCACCTTTTCTCTTCCTTTCTCCCAGCATGAATCCCATGTTTCTACCAACTCAATATAAGTGGTATCGCTAATGTACAGAAAGTACCGAAATCTACCCTTATGCGTATGTTCATGAATTTATCCTGCCTGAAATACTATTCCCAACTTCTTTTCAGTAATCGAATTGTTTTTTAAAGTCTACTTTCAAGGCCAACACTGTAGAAGTCAGCCTTGCCTAAGGTTGTAACCAGTGAATTTCTAACTACATGTAGACTGTACTTTTCTGCAAAGCACTTGATAATATGCTATCTTGTATAGATCTTTGCCTATTTCATGCAGATAAATTTGTCTTCACAACTAGAGGCAAAGACTTCATTTGCTACCTCCTACATTGCTTAGCGTTGCATTGTGCATATAATATATGCGTTGTAAACTTTTATTGACTACAACAGCAGAAGCTATTTTGTGGCACAGGTTAGACAGTTAAAAAGAGAAAGACTCTCACAAGCCACAGGTGGCATTCATTGATCATTAGCGTTTAGTCCTTCCCCATGTTCTTTATGAGGGATTAATAATAGGGGATATTTTACAAACTGGCAACTTTCAGAAAGATTTTATACCCTGTGCATAAATATTTTCTTCAATTTCCTGCCAAGGAATGCGTCTCCATTACCAACAGACATTCTGTATATTAGAGGTAATCAACATAATATGTATGAGGAAGGAAATTGTTATCAATTTGCCTCTCTGGTGGCCTTCGACCTTTTCAATATACCATGGCTTATACCACCACCAATATAGGCCACAAAATGGGTGAAATCTCCAAACATTTCAGATATTATGAGATCTCACGATATTTCAAGATCTATGTGTCCTCACAATGTTTAGTAACCATACTGTTTAAAAAGATCCCTGGTTGCATCTATTTCACATAAATGGTAAGGTAAATTTTATTCCTCATTGTTCCCTTATCTTTTTCATAAGGGGAATTATGATCTGTAAATTAAAAAGCGTAGACTTTAAGAACTTCTTTGATAATGAAAAGTGCTTAATAGGGGAACAAGTTTCTGCATGAAGAAGCTTTTAACAAGAGGATTTATGCGTGGAAATTATGTAAATATAGCCTTGTTTTGGGAGGGCAGTATAACACTCTATGCAGAATTCTGGTTAGGCTACTGAGAAAGATGCTAGTCATTACTACCACCAGCTCATTTTCACTATAAATCAATTCAATGCAATATATTTTTACTGACCTATATTATGATCCAACACTCTGATAAGTTTTGCAGGGAAAGGGCAAAAGATACATGTCTTGATATCAAAAGTGCATTATATTGGGCTGGGCGTGGTGGCTCACGCCTATAATCCTAGCACTCTGGGAGGCCGAGGCGGGCCTATCGTTTGAGCTCAGGAGTTCGAGACCAGCCTGAGCAAGAGCGAGACCCCGTCTCTACTGAAGATAGAAAGAAATTATCTGGACAACTAAAAATATATATAGAAAAAATTAGCTGGGCGTGGTGGCGCATGCCTGTAGTCCCAGCTACTCGGGAGGCTGAGACAGAAGGATTGCTTGAGCCCAGGAGTGTGAGGTTGCTGTGAGCTAGGCTGATGCCACGGCACTCACTCTAACCCGGGCAACAGAATGAGACTCTGTCTCAAAAAAAAAAAAAAAAAAGTGCATTATAAGGTTATCCTTTGGTTTTATGATTTTTTGACCAAACATTTTCAGTGATCTCCTGTAATTGATAGAGTTTATCAAAGCCTATCTATGATCTCTGTCTGCTCTTTCTTCATCTTATTGCATATGCCATGCTCTTATCACATCATATCATACTTCAATCTTTGATATGGAAGCTTTGGAAAAACTACCAGCTTTAAAAGCCGCAAAATTTAACAGAATATACCTAAAGTCTGTTCAAAGATTATGCCTTCGTGCCGGTATTATTTGGCTCTGAAACATTCACTTTGGGAAAGTACACTGAGTGTTTTAAATAAATTTTTAATTAAGCATCTGATTCAGATGATTTGGGACAGTTTTTCTCCTGTCATTGACCCGTTTTTCTATGTTGTCTCTCCATTAAAAAAAAATGTGATTTGGCCTTTACTTCCAAATCTCCATGTCAGTACTACATACTTTTCAATTTAAACACACCAACACTCAAAATTTTAGATACAAAAAAACAATGGAATACTAAAAGAAACTCAGCTTTGAAAAAATGAAAATAGCTTTTTACTTATATTACTTCATCGAAGACTTAAAATGATGTGATCATTTTTTTGTTGTTTTTTGTTGTTTTTTTTTTTGCTTTCTGTTATTTATGAGCCTATTATCTGTAAGCAATAGGGAAGCTTTTTAAAAAACACTTGTGCAGGCAATATCATATATCTTTGTTTAAATCAAATTAAGTTCAGCTCAAACACCCACCTTCTCTCTGTACACCCACATATGGTAAGACTTTCAGTATTGGTTATTCCTTGTGACAAGAGGACCTATGTTTGTAGGTGTGGTTCTACACAAGAGTGGTGGTGGTTACACAATCCCCAAGTAGTTTGACTGTTTTGACCAGCTTGGCAGCCTTTACTCCTGCAGTATGCGAGGTACCATGTAAACCAAGGATATAATGCCTGACCTAAACCTTGAAACCAAGGGCTGCTTACTGAGTTACCCTTAGCTCATTCTACTCTAAAAATCCTCCTTTCTAGTTCTAAAAAATAAAACAAAATAAAAATCTATCTCCCACTTTTTGTTATAGCAGAGCTCAGTCTTTAGGAACAATTTCTTGTTTCATTCTTGGAGATGGGACAATTTCTCCTTTCTTTTTCTTTTTTTTTCTTAATGAGATAAAGCTTAGAAATAAAACATAAGTCAATTTCTCAGTAGATTATCTGCCTACATTAAATTTTCAATAAATCACCTTCCTGTACTTAGAAGGGCAATTTGTAAAAGCCATTGATTCATGGATGGAGAGTTGGGATTTGAGGCTTTCAGGGCAGGTGAGAAGAATGAGCAATAGCACCATGTGGTGAGTGAGTTGCATGTTAAGCATGTTGCATGGAAAGGCGAAGGCCGTGAGAGAAGTTTGAAAGGCAGAAAGGCGAAGGCAGAACTGTTTAAAAACACAGCTTCCACAATTTCACATACTGATGTGCTGTAATCACCATTAATCCCTATTTGGCTCCTTAATGTAATGAGAGGACCTGGTTGAAAGTAGGCTCCAAAGTAAGTTCTAATTCTATTTAAAGATTATTGTGCAGCTGACTATTTAATTACCTTGAAGAAGTCTAGGCTATTTCTGTACTGTTAGAACTGAATAGAAGGATTTACAGCTCCCTGTGAATCTACTGCTTTTTCTGTGGACCCAATAAACATCATGGTCTTGTGAGAATTTTCTGAAGAAGATAGAGAAAATGTAGGTAAAAAATTATAACCAAATCCATAATCTTCCATTTTATGTAGCTATAGAAAATTATAATTAAAGCTATTCGGTATTATCTACCTGGGTGGGAATGCATCTATTGTTTGTTCCCGTTTGACCCCAAATTTTTCAGTATGAAATTGCAATTAAACCTGAAGTAGAAGAAAGTATTACTGCAAAATCTTATGAAATTTTTTTTAAAATTGTGATCATCCAGTACCCTCTCCATAAATAATTTTTGGAACTATTATAATGTCATCATTTTTATATAGCCCAACTTTACTCATTTAAATGTCTTTAAAAGTTAAAAGTTATGTTTTCTCTGGTTCAAATCCCAGACTATCTTGTTGGTATAAATCATTTATCTGCTTGACATTTTACAGTCCATAGTCCTATTCTTTTTGAGGTTAACTAAAGGTCTCAAAAGACATCTAATTAGAAAAGGAAGGAAAAAACAAAGTTTTGTTTTCAAGGCCAGGGAAGTGGTGACCATATGCTAAAAGTCTGGCATTTAATTGTGTTTCCAAATAAAAATATGTAAATAGAATGTGAATGCTGCAGCATATGAATTATAGCAAAAGCAGGAAATCAGCTGAGAGGCAGCATGCTCTAATAGCTTGCAGGAGCCCTGGGTTCTAGCTCCAGCTCTGTAATAACAAGATGATTGACCTTTGAAAGTCATTTATCCTCCCTGGGCTTCTGCTTCCACAGTATAAAATAAGAGGTTGCTGTGGATTTTGCCTGAGATTCCTAAAAGTCTGTAATTCTATGACATAGGCTATATATTATGGCTTCCTTTCAGAATCAGTTCAACAATGAAATATGTTTTATCTTAGGCAAATACACAGTATCTTTTCTGTTTTTGTACTGAGCACCACTATAGGTTGGACCAAGGGTTGAACAGACCCAGGAAGGTTCAAGCAGAGGATTTTCCTTTGGAAAGTATTAACTGGGAGATAGGGAGGGAAAATAACTAGGAAAGGGGAGGAGAAAGGAGAGAAGAGAATGATTCATCTTTTAGGGTGACTCTGGTATAAATGCTTGGGTGTCTAAGAAATCTCTCAAACTACTTATGCCCAAAACTAAACTTCTGATCTTCCTCATAAAACCTCCTCTAAGCACATCTTAGCTATCTCAGGTAATGGAAACCTCATCTTTCTAATTTCTAGGAGAAACACCTTGCAATCATCCTCAATTCTAAGCTCTTTCTCAGTCATCATATATAATCTATGGCATTATGTTCCAAATATATCCAGAGAGCAGCCACTTCCCCTTGCTACCATGATGGTCAACACTGTTATGCTCTCTCTCTTGTGTTATTGCACCAGCACCAACCAGAGTCACTGCTCAACACTTGCCCCACTTCAACAGCCAGAGCGATCCTGTCATGCCTAAGTTTGATCATGTATTACATGTGTTGCTCCTCTACTCAGAGCCATGTCATAGTTTCCAGTATTATACAGAATAAAAGCCAAAGTCTTTACAGTGGTCAACACGGCCCTACCTGATCTTGTGCCATCTGGCACTCTCATCTGTCAGCTCCTTATCTTTCTGCTCCTCTGATGCGTCTCTCCCAACTGTTTGTCTTGCTCACTCTGCCCCAGTCTCATTGGATTTCATATTGCTTTCCTTATTCCTGGAGCACAGGAAGGGCCTCTGCACTCATGTGCCTTTGCCTGGAACACTTCTTCCCAGGTATGCACTCGACAACTTAATTTCATCCTTTAAGTTTCTGCATTAACATCCTATTGAATCCTGCACCTTTATCTGTTTTGTTCAATGATGCATCCCAAGCTCCTGAAACAGTGCCTGGCACATAATAGATACTTGGAGGATATTTGTTAAATGTATTGATCTTAGATTCTATATTTCTACCACTGGGAGTTGTCTTACTTTCACAGTTTCTAGTCTCATCATAATGTGTCTAGTTTATAAATTTAACCTTGACATCAACTCTGTGCTTCATTTTGCCAAATTCCCTGGGAAGGGACCTCACCGTTGCCCTGTGTGCCGTAGAGCACACTGTACTAAGTATTCTCCAGAAGGAAGGCTGAATTAGTAAACACTTCAATTAGTAACACTTCAGTTGTGTTTTTTATACTCTTAACTCCAGAGAAAAGCAGTGGAAAGGGGAGTAGGTCAGCTTTCAAAGCAAAAACATTCATAGACTAGGAGGCACACCTTATGAATGGGATAAGCTGAGATGTTGGCAGGAGGAGTGTTAAAAATATTCAATGATAGTTCTTAAAGCAAGTTAAAGAAAACTATATGCAGGACCATGGTGATAGGTATAAAGACCACGAAGTCTTGCAGTGGAGGAGAGAGATTGGGCTCATCTCCCAATATAGCATGCACACGTGGGAATTTATAAGCAAGGAGAAGGGTAGAGTTCAGTGGATGAAAAATTACTAAGAGGAAACTTCAGGAGTAAGGGAGATGCTGACTAAACCGACCTAACAGGATTCTTACTGAAGCCAGGCCAGGGTGATCAAATATCATGGTGGAGGATGAAGAACTTGATTAGATATCAAGAATGATCAGATATTGAGGATGGAGGGGTTTTTGCCAAACTGACTTAGTGGGGTTCTTTAGTAAAATTGGATTTTACAAGTCAGTGCACAGTTGGGCCTAGGAGAGAAACCTGACTGAAGTTTAGCCAAGCAAAGAATCTTTGCCAGGAGAACAAAGACTGTAAGAAACAAAATGGAAAAGTTATGAACTGCACAAAGAAAATATTGGAAAACAAAATTGATATTGCAGACAGAGATATAAAAAGAGGCATTTAAAGATATAACAAGATGGTAATGTTATGAGAAAGCCAGAGTAAAATTCACAGCCCTTATTTCTCTGTATTTTGCTTTGAAATGAAAGGAAGGAAGGAAAACAGGAAGAAAGGAAGACCAGAGAGAAGGAGGGAGTGATGGAAGGAAGGAAGGAGGAATGAAGGAGAGAAGGAAGGGTGGGAGGGAGGGAGGGAGGGTTAATTAAAGGGTACTAATTGACAAAGCTGCTTGGAGATGTGTCCTAAGCCAAGGAGTCACCGTTAGGTGTTGACAGCAAGAGTGCAAGGTTAGGCAGAAGAGTCAAGACCAAGGATCATGTCAGACTGTAGTGATCCAGCAGGTTTCATAAAGGGTCAGGACCTGAGAAACTAAGAAGGCTGAAAGGTCATGAATGCATACGTCAAAGGCCACTATGGCAGCTAGAGCTCCCTTTCCTCTTTTCAACCCCTATTCAGCGAAGACAGAAGAGGCAGATATGTGTTTGCATTTATTGCAGCCAGTGATTTAGACCACTGCCCAGAACAATCCTGTCTGCTCCTGATTAAGGTAAGGGCAGAGGTGCTGGGCCTATGGGGAATGAATGCAGAGATGAGAAAAACGCTGGGATGTCAACTGTACAATTATTTAATACTTTTTGACGTGCATGGTTAAGGCTATAGAAAAGAAAGAAATTGAAAGATGCACCTACAGGAAAAGATAAATGAGATTTTTCAAACAATATGCACATGTTCTAAAGAGAAGCTCTACGGATAGATAGTATTAACACAAATTTATGTATGGAAAATGGATGTCTAGGTAAATAATCAAAATACCATAAATAGAAGTGAAAATGTAAAATACTGAAACTTTACACTAATTTAAATAGGAATAAAATAAAAATATTTAATAGAAGCTTAAGATTATTTTTATAAAATGTATTTAAAATGTTCAGATTGAGAAAAAGCTTCAATTGGGTTGATAAACGTACCTCTTACCTATAAGTGATTTTAGACAACTGTGAATGAAAGTAGAGATGATTCCAGTTAGCAAATATTATCATGCCAAATCACATAGTTCCATGGAAAAGTAAGCTTTACCTTGATGGATGAGAAATCATCGAGTTGGGTGACTAAACCCAAGCAGGGTAATGTGTATAAGAAACACTGTCTAAGAATCAAGAAAAGTTTTATTTAGACTCCACTACAATTTTTGAGGGAGAGAAACAATGAGATGATGGACCTATTAAATTTTTATCTACCATCTTACTGACTTTTAAATTCCTTTCTCATGTAATTTTTCTGCAATGAATCCAAACTTCTGAAACTGTCTTGGTCACTTGCTATCCTTAAGTTAAACTTTGCTACTGAGAATTTACAACATAATTACTACCGTCGGATGCATTATTTTGATGCACCACAGATAACTTTCTGCCTTCAAGATATTGTCTTTTAAAACGCTTTTTCAGTGAGGCAGCAAGCTCATCAATATGGATATAGCGCTGGGATTGGGAAGGTTGGGAGTCGTTATCTCTATGGAAACAGAGGCAGAACATGTAAGTGGAACAAATAGTAGGACCAAAGAAAGAAAAGGGATTAGAGAAAGGACTTGGCCCGAGTCCCCGTGTGCAATCATGGTGTTCGGGAGCTGAAGGCAAATATGTGATGATGCTGGATTCTCCACTTGGCCAACCGGTGTGTGATTAGGACACCAGCAGGGCAGAGATTATTTTTAAGAATTAATTTTGTGTGTAATATTTCAAAACAGGTGTTACAAGTGTTATCTTGCGTAAAGTTAAAACCCTTTTGGTCTTCCTAGCCTCGTTTTGTGGTTTAGAACTGCTTGTTATGTTGAATTATAAAAGGTGTCTATGCTGGGGGTTAGTCATATAATCATTTTTTTCGATTCTTATGGCCTGGGTATGGAGATGGTAAGTAGTCAGGGGTTGGGATTTGGGGAGAAGCCCCTGACGACTCCAGAATCACGTAAATACTTTTCCTCCCAAGCTCTTAGTAGAATAGATCCTCTATATGCTGCTACCACCCTTGCTCCCTGTTGGAACCCAGTGTGAACGGAAACATGGCATGTGGTCAGAAAACAGTTGTCCTGCAAAAAAAATATACCAGCTTGGTTCTAACTTTCTTACTTGAAGTTCTGTCAACCTTTGTCTATTCATTTGTTAGAAGAACAGATTGGACCAAATTATTTCCAAAATCTGAACCTCTGGCACTACTATGGGACCTTGGTGGAATGCCAAACTTTTTTGCCATGTTTCCTCATCTACTAAATGGTTAAGTGGGATAGTAGTTGTTAAACTAATCCATCCATTCCTTCCTTTCCACCTCCTTTCCTTCCTTCTTTCCTTCCTAGAATCAAAGGAGATAATACACGTGAAAGCACTTGGAAAACTGAAAACTTGGTATATAAGCACATGCATTATTACATATCTAAGGAATATAGGTTTACTTTTTTTTTTTTTGAGACAGAGTCTCACTATATTGCCTGGGCTAGAGTGCCGTGGTGTCAGCCTAGGTTACAGCAACCTCAAACTCCTGGGCTCAAGCGATATTCCTGCCTCAACCTCCCAAGAAGCCGGGACTAGAGGCACGCACAACCACACCTGGCTTATATTTTTCTATTTTTAGTTGCCCAACAAATTTTTTTCTGTTTTAGCAGACATGGGGTCTCACTCTTGCTCAGGCCGGTCTCCAACTCCTGACCTCAAGCAATCCTCCCTCCTCGGCATCTCAGAGTGCTAGGATTACAGGTGTGAGCCACTGCGCCTGGCCAAGGTTTACAGTATTAAGAGTATATTATGTGCCAAGCACAGTGTTATGTGTTTATGATATAGTTTCCTTTATAGATTTATACAATACAAGGTAGTTATCATAGTCTTGCCACAGATGGGAAACCTGAAATTCATGGAAGTAAAGGGACTTAAGGTCAAAACATAAATAGCAGTAATGGGATTGCTGGATCAAATGCTAATTCTAGTTGTATCTCTTTAAGGTATCTCCATATTGCTTTCCACAGAGGTTGCACTTGTTTGCAGTCCCACCAGCAGTGTATGAGTGTT